>PVJL010000120.1:0-185393 GCA_004026885.1 Lyroderma lyra
CGCACGCACACACACACGCACACACACACACACACACGCGCGCGCACACACACACACACACACACACACTGCCTCTCTGCCTTCCCTCAGTATCCCCCTAACTCCAGGGGAGCCATGAGGAGGCACAGTTAGGAAGAGATTCTCCTGGGGCTCCCCAAGCCTGTCTGAAATGGAAGGGAAAGGGAAATCTGTCTTAGGGAAATGCCCCATCCATCTCCTTCCATATTACCCAGAGCTTTCTCCCGAAAGAAATTCGTAGGGATTTGAGATCCTGTGTAACGTGACGGATCAGCAAGTCCCCGGGGACTCCTTCCCCTTTTCCTTTCGGGGATCCAGGCTAACTTGCCCAGATCCTCCCCCAACGCACCAGAAGCAGAAGGTGCTGGTGTGCCGCTCCGATTACAAACGGACGCAGGGCAGACTCTATCCCAGACCCGTGAAGCCCCCGATGAGAGCCCAGTGTCGACTTCTCCCTTTCTCCGTCACCCACTACCCAGTGACTCCAAATTCCCATCAGAATCCTGGAGTCTGCCTGGTGTGGAATTTAAAGTGACAGCGTCTCATTGCCTCAAGGTCTGGCCATTTCTCTTTCACATTAAACGGTGGGACCAAGTGGAGCAGGTCTCCATCCTTTGGAGGAATCTTCCTTCAAGGGTATTAATATTGGGCCAAATAAGGTGTCACCCTTTTCCCCACAAATCTCCCCAAACCTCAAGCCTGGAGCCCCAAGAGGAAGTCCACAGCGGGCTTCCCCATGGCTACGTGATCCCATAGTACGGACCCCATTCCGTGTCAACCAGAGATCTAATTAAAAGGACACGCCAGTGCACACGTACAAGCACATATGTACAAACATGCACACACACATGGCACCTTAAATAGGTTACACCCTCCCCTGCACACACGCACACACACACACGCGCGCGCACAGGCATCACACGCACACGGCGCCGCACACGCGCGCACACACACACACACACACACGCACGCATACACACACACATACACACACACCAGCACCACAGCGAGTTCCCACCACGGTACACACGTCGGGAGCGCGCGGGGAGCACACAGCCCACTTCCTAAAACCCGCATTTAACCCTTTGCGCCCCAGAATACACACAACCCCCCACCCGCTTCCCGGGAACCCGAGAGGACTTGGAGGCGGCCGGCTGGCAGGGAGGAGCGGAAGGGTGCTGGGAGGAGGGGGGCGGGGGCGCCCCGAACGCGGCCGGGGGCCGTCCCCAAGGGCAGAGAGACTGCGGGGCGCTGCGCCCGGCGCCGCCTTACCTGGAGTCAATGCCCGTCGTCGGCGGAGAGCTGCGGGCGGACGCTTTTTATTCGGCTCGGTGGGAACTTGGGAGAGCCCTGCGTCCAGCTCGCATACCGGGAACGGCGCGGGGACTGCAGGCGTGGGGGTACCTGGCTCCTAGCAGCCTGGCTCATACTCAGCCGTCCAGTCCCCTTGGCTGGTCCCGAGGACAGGCATGAATCCCGGCGACGGAGGGCGGCCCCGACTCCCTCTGCCCCGCAGGCTGCCTCGCCCGCGCTCCCTCTGTCCCTCGTCCGTCCGCCGGCGCTTTGCTGCTCCCCCCTCGCGCCGGATCAGTTCGCCGCCGTGGGCACCGGGAGCGAGGCGGCTAGCGAATGGAGAGGCAAGTCCAAGTGCGCCGCGGTCTCCGGGCGGGGAGCCGCGGAGGCCGGGCTACGCGGGGGGAGGGACTTACCCGGCGACGGGCGACAATGAATGGGGGAGCGGCGGCCGGGGGGCGGGGCGGGAGGAGCCGGAGCCGGGGTTTGTTCTGAGGAGTGTTTTGTACATCTTTAGGCGGAGGAGGAGAAGGGAGAGGTGGCCGGGAGGGGGGCCTCCTCCCGGGGAGGGGCGGCCTGGGTGGGCTGCGGCGGAGCCACTGGGGGCGGGGGTGGGGGCGGGGAGGCCTGTGGGTCTGGGGCTCGGGATGGGGTGTCTTCACACCCAAAGGGACTGCGAAGCCCCGCATCGTGGCGTTCTTAAGTGCTTCTGCCGCTGCGTGTGTCGCGAGTATCGGAGTGTTTCTGGGTATGCGGGTGCTTGTGCGTGTTTCTACCCGAGTGGGGTTTTGCCTGGGGCAGGGCCCGTGCGGGTCCGCCGTAGCTGCGTGCCTCCCTAGGAGTATGTAAAGACTGTTTGTTTCTCTGTGCGTGGAGGCACGAGCCCACGTAGCCTCCCAGAATTAAGCAAGTGCTTGTGTACGTGGGCAGGATGTACAAGTGGGAAGCCGAGAGGACGCGAAGTTCTCTGGATTGAACCAGAGGCGGGGCAGGGGGCGAAGGCGTCAGTACAGAGAGCCAAAGAGTCAGAATTCAGCCTGAGATGCAGGCTGGGGTGGCCGACATGGGGCCTCTTCCTGAAGCGGGAGAGAAGGCCGGCCCGCAATCTGACTTCTCACGTAGTGAATATTTAGCATGTTTGCTTACTTTGCTTCCTTTTAAAAATCTAAACTAAATCAGCAACGAAGAGCCCCAGTCCCTGGAAGCTTAGGCAATGGTGGGGAGCCTCACTGAAGCTGCCAGATGGAGGGGCAGAGAACAACAAGGGGCAAAGTGATGAGAAATTTAAAGGAACGGGGGTTCAGTGAGAATGCAGGCTCTTAGATGGGCTGCCCTCCTGTAGCTATGTGATCTTGACCATACGACTTCCTCACCTGTGTAATAGGACAGGATAACTACCTACCTAACATAGCTGGTGTAAGAACTAAATGCAAGTTAATGAATGTGAAAGTACTTAGACTACTCCCTGACACCGAGTCCGTGCTCCGGGCATGTCGTCTGTGGGTATGACTGCTGTTCTTATGAAGGTTATTATTATTGAAAGGGTGAGAGGAGAGAGAAGTGATAGGTAAGGCGGTCTGGAAGGATCTAGGGGCTAGTGAATTAGAGGAAGTAGAACTTAAAACAAAACAGAAGAGAAATAATTGAGTGTGGAATTGAGAACTTGAGAAAATGTATATAATTGACCCGGATGGAGGGGGAAAGAGCGGAGGAGAGAGAGAACTAACCAGAATGATCCTAGGTCTCAGCACTGCAGGACTGGGGAGCGGGGGAGAGAAGAGGGGAGCAGTAGCCAATTGAAAGCTCTTCTCTGTTTCTCTCTCCCTCACCCGCACCCAAACGAGGGGTGGTCAGCACCACGGACAGCTCTCCAGCCGCGAGAGGTTTCTCTGGGCCTGGTGGCAACTCCTCCCTTTCTGCTTGGACAATTTTCTCCTTCCCTCGGCTTCTGGCCCAGGTGCAGGCTGGGCAGTGGTTACTGAGACAGTTGTGACCTTGATTTCGACCACCGAGAAATGCATTCACCACACACACGGCTCCTGCCATCCATTTCAGGACGCAGCCCTCTGGTGCCACCTCCTATTGCCCGCTCCTTTCTTCATTCTCCCCTGCCTTTTCTCTGTGCCTGCCTTCCCCATCCCTTCCTTTATTCTTTCCTCCTGTCTCTCAGCTTCCGTTATTCTTCCTTGAAGGAGGGGAGTCCACAGCAGCCCTGCTGGGAATGTAGTTTTGAAATCAGCCTGAAACAACCTGGTAGGCAGCTTCAGGGGGACCAAGACAGAGACTAAAAGCTCTTAGCTCAGAAGGTGGGCTGTGGTCCAGATGGGTTAGAAAGAGAGGACTTAACCCTGTGGGACATCTTCCTACCTTTCTCCCCTCCACCCCACACAGCCACTATTTCCCTCAAGAAACAGAAAACCCTTCCGAGGTTCAACTGTCAGAGAAAAAGAGTAGGAAAGAGCGCATGTTTGAACTTTTATCATGCACTGGGCATTTCATTTTGGGCTTCCTTGGTTTATCTTTCATAATTCGCAAAATGCTGTGAGGTAGGAGACAGGTCATTTTTACACCACAGGAAACGGGAGCTCGGGAAACTTGACTAGCGTGCCAGGCTTCAGCTAGCAAGTGATGGACTCAGGAATTCCACACCGAAGTCTAAGTCCCAAATCTTTCCTGTGTCTTCTGGAAATAATGGAGAAGCGTTGGGGTGATTGAAAAAGCTTACAATTTAATGGGGTCACCACATTCAACCCTAAATATCAACTTAAATGGCTGAGACAATTGCATCCTCTGTGCCAGTGGAGTATTTGTCAGTTCTTGTCCCTGGAGGAGGAGGTGAAAATCTTTGCACAGACAGATTTAAGCCCTACCTGAGTCTTACAGTTTCTGAGTTTGGAATAAAACTCTAACCTTTCCAGGCCTTAGTCCACCTGCATTTGTCTCTGTTTAGCTTCCCTGTTTCTATGAAGGAAGGCTAAGAAGGCCATTTTAAAAAGTCTGCAAAGACTCCTTGGTCATCAGAAAAGTTCTCAGTGCAAAACAAAGAATTCCTAATGACTTATGGAGAAAGCAATCAGAACCATATGGATAACATTTTTGCAGAAATACGCACGGTGGGAAAAGGTTTAGAGGCCAAAAATATATTTCTTTTTTTTCTTCTTTGCCAAAGAAAGAACATTTGAAGCAGCTTGAGATATGTGAGAAATGTCTTGTTCTTTCTTTGGGGTGGGTGTTGGTGAGCAGCTGTTTGCTATTTCCACTGAATTTACCAAGGCTTGCATGGGGAGGGGGGCAAAGGATTAGGGTAGACTAAAGAAAGAACTTCCGGTCTGTAGATCTTGGGTGATAACTAGAATGGGACCCTTTCCCAAGGACAATGAGACAATGTTATGCTTCCCTTTTAATGTTCCCATTATGACAGTTTGATAAGCACTGGATCATATTTTTAGAGTCACAGATGCTTTTGAGAACTTCACAGTTTCTATAGACTCTCTCTCTCTCTCTTCTGAAAAATGTATTTACAAAAATACCCACAAAATTTTGTATGGTATTTTATTCAGTCCCCCTTTGCCAATGCCATTCATGGATGTGTACACCTGGACCCCCAGCTTCTGGACCTCTAGATGACTCTTCTGGTCTCCAGCCTGACTTTAGGTTTTATAGGTTGCTTCATTAAGATGTGAGCTTAAGAAATTGGAAAGTAGAAGCCAACAGGAAATCCTTAAAAGCAGATACACAGTCTTTTTCCTAGAAATAGACAATAAATATAGATAAATGTTCAACAATGAAATGGAGGTTTCACTTCCCCCTCCTTAAATAAAAGTAAGATTTAGCCCTATTTGTGCAGGACTCTGAAGCACCTGCCACTGTCTCAAAAGCTTACATTTACTACTCCTGTCAAATCTCAAAGGAGTTAAAATCCATTAATCCGGAGTCCTTTGGGTTCAGAACAGACTGAACTGCGGAAAGAAGCCCACGTGTGTTAAGTGTCTACTGAATACGAAGTGATGTGCAAGACTGGGAAATAAGCATCTTCCCTGGTGTCTGCCTTCTAGGGGTCTGCAGCCCATTGCCAATCCACACTTATCCCTAAATAATCACAGCGCGCCACAGGAGGTAGCTGGTATGTGCAGGGTCTACAGGAAATGCTGCAAGAGCTAAGAGGAGGAAAAGTTTGCCTTTATACGAGATCCAGCCTTTTGCACCTATCAAGAGCTAGTTTTATTTTGTTTTAAAAGCAGTTGAATTAATAAGTAATATTTACTTAGTGGTTATTACGTATGAGCAACATTCACGCCTTCCATGTCTCTCTCATCTAGGCTTTTATGAGAATCTCTGAATTGTGTAAAAATGCTATATGCCACTCTCTCTTTCTCTCTCTCTGTCCCCCCTCCCTTCCTCCTCCTCTCCCTTCCCCTTTTTCATTTCGTCCTTTCATTCTCACCCTTTCTGCTGGGGCAATATACTTAAAACACAACTCTTCTCCATCATTCTACTTATCCCAAACCTGGAGGATTTTTAATTGCATACCAAAGTACCAAAGTCAGAAACTTCCTGCCCAGAATTGAATGCTCTCCACCACCTGCCCCCCTGTGTTCTTCACTATATTATGTATACTTAGTTATCACCTCTCTGCCTTCCCTGTTAGCAAAAATTAACTTCGAACTGGTTCATGGTTCCCAGTGTCCCTCTCTCTGTGCCCTTAATTAGACTGGTCCCTCTACTGCCATATCCTTTTCCCTCCAGTAACCCTTCACTCCTGCATAACCAAATCTGACCCCTCCTCAAATATTTAGTTCACATGCAATATCCCCCACCACTTCAGTTAGGGTGAAACACATTTTAACATGAAGTGGACAAGGCTTAGTACCATGTCTCCTGCTCCACTCCACCCAAACTGGCCCTCTTCCAATTACTAGAGTTTACAAAGTTTGTTTATGCCTCTGAACCTTTGTGCCAGCGGTTCCTCCATCGGAAGCCACCTTCTAAGTATGAGGGTATGTGTCACTTCCCTAATCTCCAGACAAAGGCAGGTCCCCTGTTATCAGCTCTCTCACAACCCTTAATGTCTCCTTTGTAACAGGTATCATCATTGTAATTAAGCAGTTATTGGTGATATTATTTGTTTAATATATGTTTCCTGAGCTAGAACTACAACTCAAAAGCATGAAAGATATATTCTTAATGAGACCTTGGTACATCGAAATGCAGTGAAAATGCATTGACCGGGCCCTGTATCCCAGGAACTGCTCTGTGTGCTTCACAACTATTATTTCATTTAATCCATCAACTAGTCTTATGATATCAGTACTATTATTATGAATATAACCCCCATTTTCAAATGAGAGAAACTGAGACACAGGAAGGTTAAATGCATTATCCAATATCTCATACCAGATCCAGGATTCAAACCCAGGCCCCCCTGCTACAGAAGCCAAGCTCAGTCACTGCACTACCCAGCCCTTCACATGGGAGGAACCTAGAATAAATTTATTGAATAAACAGGAGTTCTTCATAAGTTTCTCAATGCTTTCTTTCTGTTTCTTTGTTTTTGTTTTTTAATAATTTTTATTTTTCAACTGACATACAATATTACATAAGTTTTGGGTGTACAACGTAATGACTAGACATTAATATAACTTACACGGTGATCACCCCAATAAATCTGGTACCCATCTGACACTGTACTTAGTTATTACAGTATTATCGACTATATTCCCTCTGCTATACTTTGCATCCCCATGACTATTTTGTAACTACTAATTCGGACTTCTTAATCCTTTCCTTTTTTTCACCCATCCCCCCAAACCACCTCCCATCTGGCAACCATCAAATTGTTCTCTGCATCTCTGAGTTTGTTTTGTGTTGTTTGTTCACTTATCTTGCTATTTAGATTCCACATGTAAGTGAAACCATATGGCATTTGTCTTTGTCTGACCTATTTCACTGAGCTTAATACCTTCTACGTCTATCCATGTCATTGCAGATGGCAAGCTTTCATTCTTTTTTATGGCTGATAAATATTCCATTGTATATATGCCACATCTGCTTTATCCACTCATGTATTGATAGACACTTAGGTTGCTTCCATATCTTGGCTAATGTAAACAATACTGCAATGAACATACAGATGCATATATCCTCTCAAATTAGTGTTTGGAGTGTCTTTGCATAAATTCTCAGAAGTGGGATTACTGGGTCCTTCTTTGTCTCTTCTTATAGCTTTTGCTTTAAAGTCTATTTTGTCTGATGTAAGTACTGCTACCTCAGCTTTAAATTTTTTTTCCATTTTCATGAAATATCTTTTTTTCATTCCTTAACTTTCAACCTATATGTGTCTTTTGACCTGAAGTGAGTCTCTTGTAAGCAATATATGTAAGGCTCCCATTTTTTTATCCATTCAGCCACCGTATGTCTTTTTGTTGGAACATTTAATGTATTTACATTTAAAGGAATTGTTGATAGATAATATAGTTATTGTCATTTTATCATTCATATTTTTATCTTTTTTTTGCTTCTTGTTAAAGAAGTCCCTTTAACATTTCTTGTAATACTGGTTTGATGGTGATAAATGCCTTTAGCTTTTTCTTTAGTTTTCATCACTTTGAATATTTCTGCCAGTTCCTTCTGGCCTACAAAGTTTCTGTTGAGAAACCAGCTGATAGTTTTATGCAGGCTCCCTTGTAGGTAACTAATTGCTTATCTCTTGCTGCTTTTAAGATTCTCTCTTTGTCTTTAACCTATGTCATTTTAATTACAATATCTCTTGGTGTGGGCCTCTTTGGACTCCTCTTGTTGGGGTCTCTCTGAGCTTCCTAGGCTTGTAATACATATACACCAGGTGAGGGAAGTGTTCACTCATTATTTCTTTAAATAGGTTTTCAATTCCTTGTTGTCCCTCTTCTCCTTCTGGTACCCCTATGATGCAAAAGTTGGTATGCTTGATGTTGTCCCAGAGGCCCCCTTAAACTACCCTCCTTTTTTGGATTCTTTTCTCTTTTTGCTTTTCTGATTAGATGTTTTCTGCTACTTTATCTTCCAAATCATCGATCTAGTCCTCTGCTTCATTTAATCTACTATTGATTCTCTCTAATGTATTCTTCAGTTCAGTTATTGTATTCTTCATTTCTGACTGGTTCTTTTTTACAATTTCCATCTCCATTTTTATGTTTCCTATTTCTTTGTTGAACTCCCTGAGATCATTGAACATCCTTATAACCAGCATTTTGAACTCTGTATCTGGTAGACAGATGTTTAGTTCTTTCTCTGGAGTTTTGTTCTGTGCTTTCATTTGGGACATGTTTCTTTGTTCCCTCCCTGTGTTTGTTTCTATACATTAGGCAGAGCTGCTACATCTCCTGGTCTTGGCAGAATAGCCTTATGTAGTAGATGTCCTGTGGGGCCCAGTCTCCCTGGTTGCCTGAGCCAGTTGCTCCAGGTTTGTCCTCTGTATGGGTTGTGTGTGCCCTCCTATTGTAGGAGGGTTGACCCTCAGGCTAATTGGCTGTAAGGACTGACCATAAATACAATGGAGGACCTGTCATGCAGGGGCTGACCCTACAGAGCACGATTCACTTAAGCAGGACTCTGGTGCCTACCAAGTCTGCCCTTTGAGTGTGTCACTTCTAGAGGTGGTTGGGTGGTGCTCCATTGTAGTCTGAACCTGGCCACTGGGTATGTTAGTTCTGGAGCCTCTGGGAAGGAGCTGGTGCAGGCCAAGGTTGGCTGCTGCCTGCACCCTGCTCAGGACAACTTCGAATGAGCTGCAGATGACTGCCACTTGTGCTGTGCTTGGAGGCGCCTGGGAGAAGCCAAGCTGCAACCTGAGGTGGGTGTCACTAGTGCTGGACTTAGGGCTGCTTAATAAGAGGTATGGGGCACAGTAAAGCCAGATGTTGCTTGTTTGGGATTTGTGAACCTTTGAGAAATTTTAGAAAAATATGAAGAATGAGCCAAGATTGGCCATTTGTATGAAAAAGTCACTGGAAGTGACTTGGGTGGGCCCACCAGTTGGGCGGGTACGGCATCAAGGAATCATCATGGTGGGGCAAACAGTGTTAGCCAGGTTGAGGGAGACTCATATGTGGCACCTACTTGAGTGTTTAAGCTAAGTGGGGGGAGGGCTCAACAAAGAAACAATGGCTTCTGCCAGCACTTTTGTCTGGGAGAAAACTGCACTTTCAGCCCTCTCCCTGAAGCCAGATAATTCAGTTTCTGCCAGTATGCCCCTGGCACCTTTTGAGTTGCTGCCCCAGTGCTGGAGCTCAGAGCAAGTGAGTGTGTCAGCAAGTAATTCTGTGTGTAGGCCCTTTAAGAGGAGTGCCTGGGACTTCAGCAGCCCTCTAACTCACAGAACCACAACCTCTGCTGGTTTTTACAGCCAGAAGTTGTGGGTACTTCTCTTCCCAGCACTGAAATTCTGGGCTGGGAAGCCTTGTGTGGGCCTGAGACCCTTCGGTCTCTCTGTGGGTGGGGGTGGGGGGGCCTCTGCATCCAAGATATCTCACTCAACTTTTAATTACCACACATGGGTGTGAGACCAGCCCATTCTGCATCTCTGCCCCTCCTACCAGTCTCAATGTGTCTTCTGTATGTCCTTAATTACAGGACTTCTGTTCAGCAAGACTTCCAGTGATTCTCAATGATGGTTGTTCTGTAGTTTAGTTGTAATTTTGATGTGGTGGTGGGAGGAGGTTAGCACAGTGTTTACCTACTCCGCCGTCTTGGCTGTAAGCCTGTAAACCCTTCAGTCTTTAAAAATATCGATACTCTTTACTTTCTGCCCTTTATGATGCCTATTTGCATATACTAACCTTGATCTTGGTATTCCCAGCTACTGGCTGTGTTCTTTCAGCAAACACACTGACATTCTGGAGCCATGCCATTACCTGCTAATACCTTGACTAGGAGTTGCAAGCTTCCCGGTCTCCCAACGGGCTCCCTCAGCCATGAGACTGGATGTATTTGGAAATGAGCACATGCAGACTTGTTCCACCAGACATGCCCAGTTTTCTCTCTCCTCCCTCCCTCTTCCATGTTGCCAAAGTTCCAGCTTTCTTAGGTCTGAGCTTGCCCAAGCCATTACCCTGGTGACATATGATTTCTAAAAAGGGTTTTTAAAAAGGTGTCCAGAAAAAATATTATCCTGTTGGCGTAGGCTCAAGGGATAACCCTATTGCAAATTTCAATATTTTACTTGAATTAATAATTCAGCATATATATAAGCCCTTTTGAAATCTCCGAAAGTTTCTCCCTTGTTTTGGTTCATTTTTTGGAACCTTACTTTTTGCAATGACTGAAAATGAGGTAGGGACAGCAAATAGCCCCACCTTACAGAAAGGGAGACAGGCTCAGGTAGTAGGGCTTCCAATAAGAATAACACTTAGTAATGATGGACCCACGATTAAGCCCAGATACTCAAACTCATTAAGGTTGGTATACTGGTTCTCTCTTTATTCCCATTAAACACTGTTTTGGTGGTTTAGTGATCAGTCTATTCTACTCAATTTTCTCATCTCTCTCTCTCTTTCTAATAGGCCTGCCCTACCCCCAGCTCTCACTCCCTGCCACATTCCACTAGGGGGAGCCCTACATAGGCAATTCGTAGTATTCAACTGCCTTCATCTATTTCCCTCCTGTGCTAACAGCACCTTTATTTTCCTTTGGGAAACAAGTCTTTTAATATTTTCAGTTCCTTTGATTCTACAGGCATCGATTATAGTTCCTGGCACTAGGGCTCATGACCAAAGCTGGCCAGTTAGGGTTCTAGCCCAGTGGTCACTGTGGTTGGTTTAGAGATGGGTTTGACACAGATTGGTACACTCAGAGTCAGTCCCTGATTATTTACTGAAATCATCACTTAAAAGTACTCCTATGATTATACATCAAGTTGACAATGCACTGTAGAATTGTATGCCTGAAACCTATGTAATCCTTGCTAACAGATGTCACCCCAATAAGTCTAACAATAAAAATGAATTAAAACAAAACAAAACAAAACAAAACAAAACAAAACAAAAAAAAGTACTCCTAAAAACAATATAGTAATAGTGAACATTGTTAGCTGCTGGAATCCAAGCCCAGAGTTCTGGTGATTGCCTCTTCTACCACAAAGAGGAGGCCTGACTGGGAATGAAGTCAACATGGGGGAACACTGAACCACAAAGTAGATCCGGAGATGCCTGGAGTTACACAGATAGTTGACCCTCTGAGCCAATAATGCTCCTTCATATTTAAGCCATTTGATTTGGGTTTTTGTCATTCACTATCAAACGTATCCTAATAACAGCATTATAAATCAGGATGACTGAGTTTCAGATGCACAGTGTTGAAGCATTTAATTTGCAGAGACCAGAAGTAGAGAAATGAACTTGGAGCCAGATGAATAGCCATCAATCCAGTTCTGTCTCTTTTAAGGCCTGTGGCCCAGACAATCAAGTCTACTTGTCCTTCTGGGCCATGTGTTCTCAACTTTTTGGTAGGCAGGGTGCCATATTTGACCCCCAGGGACCCTTGCCCTTGTATAAACCCTCTCCTTTGAGTGTGGGTAGAACCTGTGACTATGATGAGATACTCTCATGATTATGTTAGTTACATAGCAAGGAACAGCAGGCAGGCTATCAGGGCTAAAAGTAGTCCCTGACTGGCAGCTAGCAGGAAAACAGGAACCTCAGTCTGACGACCAGAAGGAAATGAATTCTGCCTACAAGATATGAACTGAGAAGAAGACACCAAGCCTCAGATAATCACAGTTCTAGCTGACCCCTTGACTTTGGTCTGATGAGACCTCGAGTGAAGAATCCAGTCACTCCATGCCTGGACTTCTGACCTATAGAAAGTAGGAAACCATAAGTGTGTTTCTTAAGCCACTAAATTTGTGAGATTTGTTGCACATCAATAGAAAATTAATATAACCTATAAATTAGGTAATTGGATCAAATTATATTTACAGTCTTCCATTTCAGTTCTGATGTTGCATGATCAGGTGGCAATGCCTGCTGGTGCTAAAAATGTGGGGATTCCTATACAACATCCCAGTGCCTGACAGCCTGCCTGATAGCCTACCTCATATCCGTTTATAAGTACCTCCCGGGCTAGAAGACGAGAAATCCCTCCCACTCAGCTTAGGAAGCTATCACACCCAGTGACATCTTTCCTGTACAAAGCCTTGCTCTGTTGATGTACAATTGGGAACTTAATTCCACCTAGATAAACATGATTACTGGGGGTGAGGGATGTTTGCCCCAGAGTTTGTTCCCAGTAAGACGGCCTTCCAATCCAGTGACATTGTTTTTGTCTGAGCTGTGACTAAACACAATTTTCAGGTGAGTAAGCATAGTAGATAGGAGAAATGGAATTTGGAGTCAAAATTGGCACCATTACAGCCGTACCAGGAACTGTACACGTGCAACAATGTCTTCATTTGGCACATGGGCACCCCATAATTTTCCCAGGACTTACTCATCGAGTACGTTCTCTAAGCCAGACACCTGCTCTCCACAGTGAACAGACCTCCCCTTGGGAACATAAAGTCGCATTAGGAAGTAACGGTGGCTGTAATGACAAATGAGATGAGCACTTAGCATGAAGCCTGACATGCTTAGAGGTGCCACACTGCCGCACAGAAAATATATAATTATTAATAACTGCAGTTATTGAGCACTTATTTAGGCCAAACATTTCTCTAACTGCTTTCCACGTGTTAACTCATGTAACGTTCACCAAAATGCCAACAGATAGATGCTAGGACTACCATCCCCAAAGAGAAAAGAATTAGTATTAAACTAAGATTTAAATTCAGATAGTTGGGCTCACAATTCAATGCACTTAACCATGCTTTCCTACCACTTCTGATTTGATGCCTTTAAAGCAAAAGGGATGACACAGGGGAGACTTTTTGTTTATGTGTCTGGTTTTTTAACGGTGAAACCTTCCCTCCACCCCCACTGGATACAGCACAGGTATCCCATACATGACAAATGCTGAGCAAGTGACCATCACCGACGGGGTCACACAAAACGATTATCATTAGCACTGCTGTTTCCTTTATTGTTTTCATTTGCCACATTTCATGCTTAGAATGTGCCAGAAAGTTTGCTAAGAGCTTCACAAATATTATTTAAATTGATATATTAATTACAATAAACTTCAAGAAAAGCCACGAGTCACAGGCTATCTCCACTATCATAGATGGAGAAACTGATGACCCGAGAAGTAAAATGCTTTGCTTAAGAACCCGCAAGTAGCAAGGGCTGACGACTGGCTTGAAATGCCAACCCTGTGAGTCTGTGTTCTGAATTGCCTGCTCTTCTGTGCTCAGCCATGCTGGGTCCCACTGTTGCAAACTGTAACACAGTACTGCAAGCCTCATTTACTTGAGTCCGTAGTGAAATTAAACTGGCATATAAACCCATTTGCTTTCAGCTTCTGCATCACTGTTTCTGAGAAGGTATGGTTGGCTTGTTACTCTATGACATACACACCCTTTTGTCAGTGTTTATAATTGACTTCTACTGCAATTAGCTTGAGTTTAGCTGGCTAATCTTTATTTTGTTTCAAACCACTAGATAGTCTTAGATTTTCAATATCTCTTGGTGTCTCCTTAATGTTACCTCTTATCTATCTCTTGCCTGGGGCAGTCATTGCTAATGGATCATGGAATCCTGTCCCACAAAACCCCCAAACACTTCTTAGTACAGCCCTCTAGGCAACGACTACCAATCAATTAGATGTTGTCATGTGAAATGAAACCTAGTGTCAGACCTGCAAGTTCTCTTCCTGAGACAGGTGAAGGTCCTCTGTAGATGCCAGAGATAAAAACATACCTGTCCGATGGTAAGATCAAATAGCAAGAATTATCTAAATTGTGAAATAAGGATATCTTAATTTTTCTATCCTGAAGGTCAAGCACGATGTAATTTTTATCACTCTCCATGTTTTATTACAGACGTCAGCAAACAAAATTGTTTGTGGAGCCTAGGTCCCTACCGCTGCTTGTGTAAAATATAATATTTATAAAATCCAGACATATTTGTAGATATCAAACACTTTTTCCTTGATATGTGGGTACTGCAGGCTTTACTAGGGAAAGGAATCCTAAGAAACAAATGACCATATTTTGCCGTGTATAATGTACACATTTTTGCCCAAATTTGTGAGGGAAAAATAAGGATGCACATTGTACATGGGTAGTACTAATTCCGTATCTATATAAAGGTTTTTAGGGGGTTCCCTGGTGGTGTAGTGGCTAGGCTTTGGCGCTCTCAATGCCACGGCCTGGGTTCGATTCCCAGCCAGGGAACTACCTGCCCCCCAAAAAATATATATATGTAAATGTTTTTAATTGTTTATTTATGCTAATGAGTTAAAAGTATAACTCTAGAAACCAATACTGATATTCGTATGCAAAATAATATCCTGGAATATGATAATCAGGGGGTTTTTTTATATTTAAAAATTTTTATACATAAAATTTCTTGTACCTTGTATCTGTTCTTATGTTTTGTAATTATTTGTTACATAAAATTTCTTTGTACCATAACATGTTTTTAAAAATGCTAAAATTCCTTTATAATAATAAAAAAAAGTACCTACATATAAACAAATAAAAATTTGAATTACAATGAAAATTTTTTTCCCCTGAAAGTTTGGGTCGAAAACGTGGGTGTGCATTATACTCGTACACGGGCGAGCACTGTCCACGGCAAGGTGTGGTACTGGTAATGACTGATCAAACAACGAGAGGGTCAGCAAAGCCACGGTGAGTGAGCTCAGTCATCATCTCTCTGCTAGGACGTGTGCCTGCGCTAGATCGTGCTGAGACTAACACCGGGAAGTATCAACCAGGCCACACACTTTCCCATGGTTCCTGTTTTGGAGGATCACCACCACGGGGGGCTACTACTGCTCAGACAGGCTTTGAACGGGAGCAGTTAATGGAACTTGCAGCATCAATTAGCACCCTCTTGCTTACAAGGGACAAGAAACTCATAGGAAACTGGCTGGCTGCAGCAAAAAAGAAAAGGTAAGAAATTATTGGTTTCTGTAACTGAGGAAAACAAATGTAGAACTTGCTTCAGGTTTGGCTTCACGTCATCAGGACCCATCCTGCCTCGCTCAGGTCCTGCCTCGCTCAGGTGCATGTCCCTTTGCGTGGGCTAAGCGATCAGGCCGACTTTCTCTACGTGTAGCTGGAAGATGAATGTCAACTGCTCCCTGAAGTCCCAACAAACATCCTAAGATTGTGTCTAAATGGCTGTAATAGGATTATGTCCCCATCCCTGAATCTCCATCATGGTCCTCAGATCCTCCAAATCAGGGAATGAATCACCTCAACTTGAGGGGGATTAAGGGCAAAAGAGGTTCCTCAGAAGAAAATTGGGGGTGCTATTACACAAAATATGGAGAAAAGAGCTACAAAAGCAAAAAACGTCCATGTCTCCAGCCCATTTGACCTGACTCACAGCTGGCTATTAGCATCAGCTGGGAAGATACACATGCAAATAATTTTAAAATTTAAATATATTTTTAAAAACTTTCACCTGAAAAGCACCAGTTGATGCTCAGTATATTTACCCTCAGGAACCTCTCAGAACCTGTGTCTTCATCTTCAACGTGGAGATCACATTTTTCTTACATCTTTCTCAGGGTCATTTCAGAATCCCAGAATACTTTGTCACAGGGATGCTTAAATCCTGCTGAATCTTCCACATTTTACAATTCAATGATCACAATTAATATTGAAATATTTTAATGATGTTATTAAACATCACCAAGGATAGTAAAAATTGATTTTATTTCTTTTGTTTTTAATTTTACATGCCCAAACTTGCAAGTATTACAAAGAACAGAAGAAAGAGCACATGATTAGACAGTGAATTCTGGAAATGTATTTTTTTTAATTGCCTTTTTCCCTGGCTCGAGAGACTACAGAGCCCAGTTCAGGTTATATACTGAAAATACCAAAACAATTAGAAATAACCTGCATGTGGCATTTCCCCACTCTTTAACCTCCCTCAGTCACTTTAATATATTGGTTTCCTTAGAGCACGTGGATGGCCATGTCTAATCCACCTGTTGAGAGATCTGTGAAGTCAGCATATAAGAAGAAACAACCTAAGAATTCAATCCAGAGGCCTATGCCCTCCTTGTGGCTTTGCTACTCATCCAACAGTGTGACCCTGTGATTAGCACCGACTCTGGTGCCCCGGCCTCAGCTCCACAGCCACGAAGCTCAGCTGATACATCGCTCTGATGGACCGTGCCTAAGGATGACACCGGTCCATAGTCTGCTCTATCAGTTCATCACCAGCCTTCTAAACTCCGAATGGAAACAACGGTCACAATCTCCTAACATCCCATAAAGATGTTTAGGGTCAATCCATGAAATTAGCTCTACCACAAGAAAGGTCTATAAGGAGAATAGTTCTGCACGGCTATAAAGGCTTCCACACAGGGGTAAAGAGTGTAATCCTTGCCGCCGGCCAAAGGCGTGTTCGAATTCCTCCTCTGCCACGAATGCAGTCGGGCCAGATGGCTTCATTTCTCTGAGTCTCCTTTTTCCCACATGTAAAACTGGCCCACTAATATTTAGTTCAGAGAACTGAGCAAGGATTAAAACTATTACTGCCTGGCAAAACGCCCGACCCACTTAACTCTCAGGCCAGTGTGTGATTGCATGTTATTTCACTGGCAAGGGAATTAGGTCCCTAAAATTTACCCCTCGTGGTCTGTAAATAGTAGATTCAGGATTCAAACCCAAAACCTAGGGTGTCATCTGGCACAGAGCCTGCCTCCAGTAAATGTCCAATGACTGCCTGAAACACGCAAAACATCTACATTCGTCCCACCTAATCCAATCTTCTTTTTCTTCTTCTTCTTTTTTATTCATACAAAGATTAGAAATTCTAACACACAAGGAGCAACCAGAACCTGTTTTCTGCTTGGTGCATCAACCTGAATAATGACCTAGTGAAACAATGAACAATGCCCCTGGTATGTACAATGTTACCTGTTCTTTTTCACCGTAGGCAGTGAGAAAGGCAAAGCATACGATTGTGCGGGGTACTCTGTGTTTTCTTTAACTCTCACTCTGTTAAAAAAATAACGTTGAAATAAACCTGGTAGCTGCAAAAAGCTCTGGCAGGTTCCCCAAGTCCCTGACAGGCCACCTAGCCTGGACCAAGATACGTCCTGCGGGCTCTGCAAACCTCCCAAAGCATCCAGAGGGTTCCGGGAATGGGGGAACCCGCGTCTCCCACCCGTATTTTACAGACAGGAGTAGCTGCAAAGTCCCTAGAGCTAGAATCAGGCCCTCTTCCTCTTTCCTCTCGCTGCTTTCACGAAGCGCCAGGGAGTGAGCTGGGAAGAGGCATGGGGGTGTTTTTCCATGCAGCAGGCGTTATTTTCCAGTCGGAATCGTTGTGCCTGCTCACCGCAAGCTCACTCCGGTTGCGTGTGCTCCTGGAGAGCTGTGTTGGTATTCCGTTGCTCTCCAGGGCTCTAGCCGAATGTGAACTTCATTCTCTTCTGCAAACACACGCCCCTCGAAGGGGTGATCCTGTTTGACGGAGCCCAGAATTCATTGCGTAAACATCTGCCTCCTGGGAAGTTGCCATCTACCTTGTCACAGATCAGAGGGCCTTGACCGTCTTCTAAATGATCACAGGTGTGGACCCCTCTCACAAGCCTCTGCAGGAGACCAGACCTCTCCCGGGGTTTCCGTGCATTTTGAAATCCAAGCACACCTTTTCCACACATTTAACAGTGACAAAATTTCAGGATCAACAGATTCAGTTGGGGAACGTGGCTGTAGGAGATCTTGGTCTACACTTGAAAGTTGAGACAAAACATTATTTCATTGGTGGATTAGGGAGTTTCTGTTCTTTTTATTTTATGTTTGACTTTTGTTGTTGATGATGATTTCTTTAATAACCATCACTGCTCTCATCCAATTCAAACTGCATAGTCCTCCATGCCTTAGTGAGCCTACAAGTCAGGATGTCCTGGGCTGAGCAAGGGTCTCAGACACTTCGGGCATATCTGCATTCATGCTGCACAAACAGAATCGCTTGGGATGTAACGGCATTCCGACTCTTGAATATTGTTGGATGGGAAATGGAGGGCCATGGGGTTCGAATCGGGCCTGAGCCACTCTCTTCCTAGCTTTATTTATCTGAAGGCCTGGGGACGCCTTTTAAAGTACTCTCGGGGCACTGAATCCGGGCGAAAATGACCTTTAAAGGTCAAGTCTTGCACTCTACTCCATCCCATTTTCAATCTGATGTCTGAATCTTGGCTATCAGGAAAGATAGTTAAAATGATTAAAAGTCTAAGACGGAGCTGGTATGATGGAATGTTTCCCAGGTCACGGGGTGGCTGTTGGCACGGAAGAGCACCCTTAGAAAAGCATCCAGTGCGCAGGAAGGAGGAGCAGTGTCTCTTCCTGGACTAGTTCTTAGAAGTGGGAGTGGCCAGGCGCATGTGTCACTGAGGAACTGAAGTATGGCCGGTCTAATGGATAGGCGCTGTAGGCATGAAAGACACCCGCTTATTAACAGGGTACGGAAAAAGAATGGAAAATGTCTATAATGTTTTTTACATGTTACACACCGAAATGATGGTATATTTGGTATATGAAGTTTAATGAAATGTTCTAATTAAATTTCACCCATTTCACATTACTCTTTATAATGGAGCTGCTAGCTATTCCAAAGAATTTTGGAAAGGGAATGGTCACTTTTAAATGAAGATAATGGAATGATCAGATCCTATGAGGACTTAGTCATGACCTTGGAAAATGGGTAGAAGGCAAATAAGAAATGTTAACTAAACAACCTCATATTTATTCTTACATTACTATTCAAACAACTCTACGGTGACATCGATAGTTGTGATCCCGGATGAAATATCAACGAACTGAGGCCAGTAGAGTTGAGGTGGTATGCTAAAGATCTAGCCAGAGGACATGCGGCGCTGGGAGCGTAAACGCAGGTCTTCCCACTGTCAAACCCATGCTCTTTCTTCTATACCAAATTGCACATCTCAAAAATGTATTTACGATAGCCGGTGGGCTGAAGATTTCTAGTTTTGGGTCTTCATCTTCTCTTATCTCCTTTGGTCCATCACTCATAGGACTTGCAAACAGGATTTGCTATTGTTATTTTATTTACTACAACCATCTCTGGCCCCTGCAGACATCTGCTTGGTGTTATACAAAAAGAGTTTGCCCTTGGGAAACAGCATGCTGGGTCCCCGCACTTCCATGCCTGAATCTGTGTTTACAAACCAGGCAGGGTAGAGCAGATAGCAAGTCGGGTCAGTATGGCTCCAGGGGGAGTGGATTTCTGGCCGAGTTGATAATGGAAAAAGGAGAATTTCATCTCCAGGTCAGTGACTGAATCTGGTCCAGTCTTTCACTGTCTGCACTATATGATTACTTGGTGGATAGAAGCTGGGATTTGGGACATTCCCCCAAGATTTTTGAATTCTCCAAACACTCTCCTCCTCCCTCCTCCTAGTCCAATTCCTTGCCATTCTTTTAGGCCTAATTTTCTCCAAAAACCTCCCCTTATTAATTGGAAATGAAAAGTTCATTCCCACTGACCTCACTTCCTCTCCTACCTGAAATGAAAAAAAAAAAAATTAAGAGTAAATGATATAGAAACACAGGATTAAATGTCATCGCTATATATTCTAATATAGTTACTACTAACATCATTAAACAGTATAATTTAATAGAACATCTTATGTGATTTGTTTTGGAAATGAAGGTTTTAATTATATTATGAAGGATTTTTGAGTTAGTGATAGTTATTAGGCTGTTTGATAACGATGTACATATATATCAGGCATGAAGTATCATTTTTCAAAGGATGGGACACAGCAGTACAAAGAAAAGTTAATTAGATCCAGAATGAGAAGATTTGCATGTAGATTGGACTCTTCTATTTATCTTATAAATGATCTTAGGTCTCTTACTATCTAGGCCTCAGTTTCCTTACGTATAAAATGCAAACAATAAAATGTATGCCTTTTGGATTTGTCATATGTCAATGAAATAAGTGGGTTATCTTGACTGTTCAATGCCATATTTTATACTGTTTTATACTTGAGAGTAATGGTCTCCAAAGTGAGTGGGATTATATCTTACAGATGTAAAAATAATCCATTATGAGTTTTTAAAAAGAAACTTAGAATTCTATTTCCATTTTTCTCATCCTTCTGAGTTTGTTTCTCTTATGCATGTAGGTGATGATGATAAATATACTATATAGGTGTAGCAGAGTACTCATATAATATTTATGAATACATACATTACATATATATAGAGTGTATATTTATGATATTTTTACTGCTGGGATGCACTATCAAAAGTACAATGAAAACTACTGCTTTAAATTTTTTCTAAGTAATGGAAATTGAGGACTAGAAAGGTGAATGTAACTGAATTAAATTAGTTATAATGTAAGATCATGTCTTAGAAGATAAATTTTAAAATTAATAAATCATATAGCTTCATATATCTCCCTATTTTCTCATAATTTAAATATTGTTAAAGGATAATTGTCTGTTTAAAATAGAGCAGGTTAGCAGTGTTTTGTGGAGTTTATAACAGATACCAAAGTAAAAATGTATGAAAACAACAGCATGGAAGCCAAAATAAGGGAAATAGAAGTGTGCTACTATAAGGTTTTTATACAATATGTGATTTGATATAATACTACTTGAAGGTAAACTATATTAAGTTATAAATGTATACCAACTTAAGTCCTAGAGCAAACAACCACTAAAATAAAGAAAAAATAAAGAGGATTAACTGGTGAGCAAATAGTAGAAATAGAATTATAGAAAGTGCTCAATTAATGAGAAGAAAAGTTAGGAAAGTAAATAAGAAAAAGTGAACAAAGAACAGATGGTATGAATAGAAAGCAAATAGTGTAACCGTACGTATAAACACATTCATATCAATAATTAAATTAAATATGTATAATCAAGCTCCAAATAAAAGTCATAAAAATAGGCCTTCTATATATAAAAATAGACTGTATAAAAATAGCACGATTTAACTGTATGGTGCCTATAACCACTTAAATATAAAGCCAAAGATATGATAAAAGTAAAAGAATGGAAAAACATATACCCCACTAACACTAAACAAAAGAAATCTAGAGTATCTATATTAACAATCAAATAAAGGAGACCTGGAAAAAATATTTTAATAGCATGGACAAGAGCAGAATCTATTTTCTTTCAAGAAAACATATAGTGATAGGTAACATGCTAAAACCCCCCAAATCTAAATACATTTTAAGTGATCAAAGTGAAATTAAATTAGAAACCAGAAAACAGAAATGTTTTGGAAAAACTCTCAAACATTTGAAATTAAACAAAACACATCCGAGTAATTCATGGGTCCAAGAAGAAATCTCAAAGGGAGTTAGAAAACATTCGGAATTGAGAGAAGATAAAAAAGCACCATGTGACAAAATGGTGACTTCAGGTAAATGAGTGCTTACACATCGATTTCTAGAATTACATTCTTACTTTAGAAAAGAACGAAAGTCTCAAGTCAATGTTCTAACTTCTCCATAAACACTAGAAAAAGAAGAGTAATAGGGTCTAATTTAAGTGAAGAAAAAAAGAAATACTCATGATACTCCTAAGAATGAAGATTAAAGAAATAGAAAAGCAAGCAAATAATTGAGAAAACCAATGAAAAAAACCCCTGATTTTTGGGAAAAAAATTTAAATTTGACAGAACTTAGCCAGACTTCATAAGAATGGAGAAGGACACAAATTATCAGTATCTGGAATGAAAATGGGACATCATGATAGGCCCTATAGATATGAAATAAATAATAAGAGAGTATCACATCACAAACAACTTTGTGACAAAAACTTGGAGAACTAAGATAAAATGTATTAAATACTTGAAAGACACTAACTACCAAAGTTTACTGAAGAAGAAACAGGTAATTGGACTATCATATCTATTAAAATTATTAAATTCATACTTAGAAATCTTCCCATAAAAAACATTCCAGGCCCAGGTGACTTCGAAGGTGAATTAAACTGGATATTTAAGGGGGAAATAATACCAATTCTACACAAATTTTCAGAAAAATATAAAAGTAGGGAACACTCCCCAATCCCAATCTCTTTTATGAATACAACATTACTCTGGTATCAAATCACTCAAAAGTTAAAGGAAAAGAAAAATATAGAACAATATCTCTCACGTATGCAGATGGAAAATTCTTAAAAATTTAACAAAATGAATTCAGTGATATCTTAAAAGGAAAAATCTTTATGAGTAGTTGAAATGTGGAGTTTTTTTCTTCAAGCATACAAAGTGGGGTTAATATTAGCAATATTGCAAAGCAATTGTAACTATCTTCAAAACAGACTTTACAAGTTAAGAGCACAGTCCTCAACAAGACTGCCATGATGTCACACCTGCCACAGACTACAGGGTTCACAGGCCACCTACAATCTTGACCAACTGGCTGCATACTCAGGGGTTTTTCCACTATCCTGTTGGATTCAATAATTCACTAAAATGACTCACAGAACTCACTAAAGTGCTATGCTTATAATTATAGTTTTATTATAAAGGATACACATTCAAAATATTCATGAATCAGGAAGCTTAACTCAACTTCGGTGTCCAGAATTTTTATTGGGGTTTCATTACCTAGGCATAATTGATTGGATCATTGGGCATAGGATTGAATCTCCAGCCTCCATCCCCTCCCCAAAAGTCAGGCTGATATCCGGTTCAAAACCCCAAACCTCTAATAACATGGTTGGTCTTTCCAACAAGGTCAGACCCTGTCTGGAAAGTATCTAGGGGCCCATCATGAATCACCTCAGTAGTGTAAACTCAGGCAAGATACTAGAAACCCATCATGAATAACAAGACACATTTTTCAATTGGGAAATTATAAAGGTTTAGGAGCTTGATCCCAAGAATAAGAGACAAAGATCAGACCAGTTTTTTATTACATAACAACATTCAAAATTCTATCAATGTAACCCACCACATCAATAGACTAACAAGAAAGTCTATATGATTATCTCAATCAATGTAGAACAAGTAATTGAAAAATTCAATATCTATTAACTAAAATAAAAACCAAAAAACAAAAAAACAAGTTTCAGTGAATGAGTAGAAAAAGAAATAAATCCCTTAATCTGATAAAGGGCATTTACAAAAATTCTATGGCATCACCTTATTTAATAGTGCAAGACTAACTGTCTTCCCCATAAGGCCAGAAACAAGGCAAGAATGTTCTCATTACTTCTGGTCATTACTGTTTTGAAGATCTTATAGTGTTAGACATATAGCTTTGAAAATAATAAGTAAGCTGTCTTTACTTCTTTATTTGCAGGTGACATGATTTATCTATGTACAAAATCCCCCCAAAATCTATTACAAAGCTGCTAGAAATAATAAGTGAATTCAACAAGACCGCATGATACCAGATTAATATACAAAAATAGTTTTTTTATACAGCATCAATGAACAATGAGAAATTTTTTTAAATACCATTTTAATGGCATCAAAAAGCATGAGCACTTTGATATAAATTTAACAAAACATGGAAATATCTGTACAATGAATATTAAAAAATATTGCTGAAAGAAAATTTTAAAAAGATGTGAATAAATAGAAATATGTACCATGTTTATGAATCAGAAGACTTAACATTTTTTTATTATTTTTTATTTTTAATTACAGTTGATATACAATATTATTTTGTTAGTTTTAAATGTATAGCATAGTGGTTAGATATTTATATAATTTACAAAGTGATCCCCTGATGTCTAGTACCAGCCTGGCACCATATATAGTTATTACAATATTATTGACTATGCTATACTTTATATCCCCATGACTATTTTGAACTATCAATCTGTATTTCTTAATCCCTACCCCTCTCTGACCCACCCACCATCTTCTCCCATCTGGTAACCACCAAAACGTTCTCTGTTATCAATGAGTTTGTTTCTGTTTTGTTTGTTTATTTATATTGTGGTTTTTTGGGTTTTTTTTAGATTTCACATATAAATGAAATCATATGGTATTTGTCTTTCTCTGACTTATTTCACTTAGCATAATACTCTCTAGAGTCCATCCATGTTGTCACAAATAATAAGATTCACTCTTTTTATGACCAAGTAATATTTCATTGTATACACGTACTACATTTTATCTAATCATCTACTGATGGGCACTTAGGTTCCTTCCATATCTTGGTTATTGTAAATAATGCAGCAATAAACATAGAAATACATATGAGGGCTGTCCGGGAAGTATCCTGCCATTTAATGTGAAAAACAGAGGCATTTATGGGTGGATTTTTTCTGAACAGCCCTTGTATATCTTTTCAAATTAGTGTTCAGGATTTCTTCCAATAAATACCCAGAAGAGAAATTACCAGGTCATAAGGTAGTTCTATTTTTAATTTTTTTAGGAACCTCCATATTGTTTTCCATAGTGGCAATCCCACCAACAATGCAGGAGGATTCCCTTTTTTCCACATCCTCACCAACACTTGTTGTTTGTTGATTTGTTGATGATTGCCATTATGACAGGTGTGTGAGGTAATATCTCTGTGGTTTTAATTGTCATTTCTCTGATGATTAATGACATTGAGCATCTTTTCATACATCTATTGACCATTTGTATATTCTCGTTAGAACAATATCTGCACAGTTCTTCTGCCCATTTTTAATTGGGTTGTTTGTTTGTTTGTTTGTTTGTTTTGTGTTAAGTTGCATGAGTTCTTTGTAAGTTTTGGATATTGACCCCTTATTGACTGTATCATTGGTATCTTCTCCCAATCGGTAGGTTGTCTTTTTGTTTTGTTGATGGTTTCCTTTGCTATGCAAAACCTTTTTAGTTTGATATAGCCCCTTTTATTTGTCTTGCCTCAAGAGATATATCAAAAAAAATATTACTAGGAGCAATGTCAGAGAGTTTACTGCCTATGTTTTCTTCTGGGTTTTGTGTCTTACATTTAAGTCTTCAATCCATTTTGAGTTTATTCTTGTATATGGTATAAGAAGATGGCTCAGTTTCATTTTTATTTTTTGCATGTTATCTGTCCAGTTTTCCCAGCACCATTTATTAAATAGACTGTTTTTACCCCATTGGATATTCTTACCTCCATTGTCATACATTAAATGACCATATAGGGATGGATTTATTTCTGGGTTCTCTTATTCTGTTCCAGTGATCCACATGTTTGTTTTTATGCCAGTACCATGTCGTTTTGATTACTATAGTCTTGTAGTATAGTTTGATATCAGGTAGCATGATATCTCCAACTTTGTTCTTTTTTCTCAATTTTACTGTGGTTATCCAGTGTCTTTTATGATTCTATATAAATTTTAGAATTATTTGTTCTAGTTCTGTGAAAAATGCCTTTGGTATTTTGACAGGGATTGCATTGAATCTATAGATTGCTTTGTATAGTATGGACATTCTGTACTGAATTTATCAGTTCTAATAGTTTTTTTTGTGTGGAATGTTTAGAATTCTTTTGATATAGTATCATGTCATCTGCAAAAAATAATAGTTTTACTTCTTCCTTTCCAGTTTGGATGCTTTTTTATTTCTCATTTTTATCTGATTGCTGTGGCTAGAACTTTTAATACTATGTTGAATAAAAGTAGTGAAAGCGAACATATTTGTCTTGTTACTGATCTTAAAGAAACACTTTTAGTTTTCCCCATTGAGTATGATTTTAGTTGTAAGTTTGTCATATATAGTCTTTATTATGTTGAGGTAAGTTCCCACTTTGGTGAGTTTTTATCATAATGGTGGCTAGACTTTGTCAAAAGCTGTTTCTGCATCTACTGATATGATCATATGATTTTTATCCTTCAGTTTCTTAATGTGGTGTATCACATTAATTGATTTGTGGAGATTGAACTAACCTTGCATCCCAGGATAAATCCCAACTTGATCATGGTGTATAATCCTTTTAATATATTGCTGAATTCTGTTTGCAAATATTTTGTTGGTGATTTTTGCATGTACGTTCATCAGGGACATTGGCTAATAATTTCCTGTTTTTTTTTTTTCAATGTCTTTGTCTGGTTTTGAAGACTTAATATTTTTAAGCTGTCAATTCTCCCTGAACTAATCAATAGATGACTATAAATCCCAATCAACAACCCAATAAGCCCTTTCTGTAGAAATCAAAAAGTTGACTATAAAACACAAATGAAAATGTAAACAACCTAGAATAACCAAAACAATTCTGAAAAAGAAGAAAGTTAAAAGACTTAAACTATCTGATTGGAAGACTTATTATAAAGCTACAGAATGAAGGCAGAGTTGTGCTGGCAAGCATATCATATAAATCAAAGGAACAGAATAGAATATCAGAAATGGATTCAAACATAATTAGTTAATTGATTTTTGACAAAGAAGCCAAGGAAATTCAATGGAAAAAGGTACTATCTCTTGAAACAAATGGTGCTGACACAATTGAATATGCAAATATTAAACAATGAACTCAACCTTTACCTCATACCAGTCACAAATACGAACTCAGAATGTATCATAAAAAATAAATGTAAGAGCTAAAACATAATTCTAAAAGCTAATATATATGGAAATCCTTGTAACCTTGGGTTAGGGAAAGAATGGATGAACATGGGATACCAAAAGGAGAGACTATAAAGAACTTTCAAATAAGGCCTCATTAAAATTTAACTTCTTTGATCTTCAAAAGCCACTGTAACAAAAATGAAAAGGCAATTCACACATTGGGGAAAATATGTGGTAAGTATTATATATATTTGATAAAGGACTTGTAAGCAGCATGTATAAATAACCCATTCTACTCCACAACAAAAAGATAAACAGCTACATAGAAAAAAGAAGAGAGAAAAATAATCTGGACAGATACTTCACCAAAAAATAATATACAGATGGCAAAATCAGCAGGAGTAAAGATAATATCGTCAGTCATGAGGTAAATATAAACTGAAAACACAATGAGACTTCTACAGGCCTATTTAGAATGACTAAAATTAAGAACAACAATGTAAGTTTTGCCATCACACACTGCTTGGTGGGAATGCAAAAGGGTACAATGACTTTGGAAGACAGTCAGCAATTTTGTATAAAGTTAAAATTTAACTCTGCATTTCCATTCCTAAATATTTACTCAACAGAAAGGAAACTGTGTGTCCACACAAAGGCTTGTACAGGAATGTTAAGAACTTCCTAACAGCAGGAAACTGGAAAACTAAATGTCCATCAACTGGTGAGTAGATAAACAAATTGTTGTATAATCATAGAAATGGATCAGGAAAATAATACACAATAGCATGGATGAATCACAAAAGGTTAATGCATGTGAAAGAAGCCAGGTATGAAAGACCACATACTGTTTGATTCCAGATCACTGTGAATTAAATCTGTGGTTGTAAGGAATGGGGAGTGGGGAGAGGAGATTGACCACAAAGTTGTCGTGAGGGATTTATTGGAGGTGAAGAAAATATTCTAATCTTGATTGTAGAAGTGGCTGCATGATTGTATACATTTGTCAAAATTCACCGAACTGTATGCCTAAACTTGATGACTACTATTATATGTAAATTATACCTCATTAGAGCTGTTATTTAAAATCAAACATGTATATGTTTGTTAATAAAAAATCTAGGTGGAGATACACTTCATGTTAGCAGTGTTTATCTCTGTGGTTCAGGATTAGGTACACTTTTTTTCTTCTCACTGGCATTCTTTTACTTATTCATATATTCAGAATCTATTTATTAATTAGTCCCAGACATTCTACAAGTCACTGGAGATACAAGGGGTGACAAAACAGGCATAGTTCCTGCTATCAGAAACTATACACACGAGACACCTGTTTCTTCTCTGCGTGTCCTAATCTCTCTATGATGAACGTTTTATTTTTGTCACAGAAAGAGAAAAATATCCTCATAAATTTAAGAATTATAGTGTCTTTTGATCTTCTTTTCATATAAGTTTGCTTCTCTGATTCTTGACTGTTACTTTCATAATCATTAGCATATATTCAGCATACAGAATGTATTGTGTAGGTCAACTGTTGGCAGCATGAAAAATAGACATAAATGAGAGTCTGCCTTCCAAGATGTGTCAGAGAAAACACATGACAGACTTCAAATTTCACCCAACATGAATTGATATTGGCATTTTAAATAGTTCCATTGTTTATATGAGTAAATACCCAATTTAAGTAATCTATAGAAGTGCAGAGGAGAAATGTGCTGGCATATTAGGATGAAATGTACTATCCCAGGAGTGCACATGTTCTAATAGTATAGTCACTATAAAGTTCCTATAAAACTACAAATTATTTCAGCTGGATAAAACCTTATCAATCATCTACTACAATATTCAAATTTTATAGACTCATAATGACCTTTGAGAAGAAAATGACCTTTTGAAGACCTCACTGCTCTTTACTGGAAGAGTTAGAAATAAAATCTGTATGTTTTAAATACTCAAAAATTCATAGATTACATAGATAGCTAGTACCTTGGAACTCCAAATTAACAAGGTTTTAAATCATATGGCCTGAGTTCTGCCTTTTTGCCACCATCAATGCCATAGCCCTAACAGACATTATTAATCAATCACATCTTTTGACTAAAACGTGATACAAACTCAGAATCCTTCCTAACAGTTCTGCCCACAGTTACTATTAATAGATCAGAAAAAACACTTGAGTTAAAACCCATATCACACACACCCACCTACCCATACACACACACACACACACACACACACACACACACACCCGCCCCCCCACACCTTATATTCATAGAACGACCCAGAAAAGGCTTTACTTTCCTGTCTGTGTCCCATTGTCTTCATCTGTAAAACGCAGATGATAACCTCTGTTCTACCTTGATCTGAAGAACAGGTGGCATAAGGTGTGAAAGAACTTTGAACCTTCTCAGGCCAAACAATGGGAAATTGTCCCTATTTCCTGACCTCCATCCCCCGATGTCCCCGGAAGTTTATGTGGCTGGAGCATACAACAATCTCCTATCTTCTGCCTCTTGACTTAGGGCTAAGATGTAGTGAAAGGGATTGATGTTGACCCCTTTTTAATTTAGGGTTCCCTTTCCATTACATACAGTTAAGAGAAATGAACTATAAATATGGGAGCCAAGTCAGAGGCTCCCAAAGAGAATACCAAAGAAAAAAATTATGTCAAGTAGTTGCACAGAGAAGTTAGTGACTCGCAATCCTTCTGCCGTATTCCCTTATCAATCTGACCAGCTGAACAATAATTTTCCCCAGCCATGAGCTGAAGAAAACATAGATACAGTTCTTTAAAGTACTTTCCAGCAGAAATGATAGATTTAGGAATTACCCTTGAACCGTAAGCACAGCATTTGCAGTGAGCAAAGACCCCTGTGAGTAACCCTGAACTCTCTTTGTTGCAAGCGCTGGTGCATCTGAGGAGAACAGCCTCCCGAGGCTCTCACTGCACATTCAATTTTATGGCTAAAACTGCACTCGGATGAGGTGGACTAAATGCCACACAATTATACAAATACACAACAAACAAGCACATAGTAAGGACTTGCAAGAGAAACAATGATACAGGAAAGCATTATACAGGAAAGTGTCTCAGATGGACAGAGAAGGCCCATTTGGGAAGATGCCCTTTGAGGCAGGACCTGGGAGATCTGTGGGGGCAGCCGCAGAAGTGCAGATAGAGCACTGTGCAGAAAGGAGCTCGGTCCAGAGGAAAATCCCAATCTGGCTGAAGGAGCTCTGCAGGAGGCTGAGGGGGTGGGCTGGGCAGTGTGGGTCAGAGATATCCCAGAGTTTGGGAAGAGGGAGGGTATGATCTAAGTGGGACTTCACACAAGATGGTAGGTATTTGGTTGGAGTTTTCCCAAACATAACAGGCAGCATTTGCACAGTCCGTAAAAGCAACATGCACTCCTCAGCCCCGGAGAGATGGAACAGGAGAAGTGAGCTTTTAAAAAGATGCAGATGCTGGGTTTGTCTGCAAAACTGCAGGAGAATACAAGCTCCTCTTCCAGCATTGCTGCTTTCAACCCAGCAGATCTGCGTGGGCTCCCAATAATCACATGGAAATGTAGACACATAAATAAACACCGTTCCTGTTCTCTTAACAAGGTCTGTGCTACCTTTAGCAAAAGGCTTGACTTAGCTCAGAGACGATTAATTGTAGCTGCTTGGGGACAGGGCATGTTGTGAGTGAATTAATGTGCTTCAAGAGCCCTGTGTGTCTGACTTTTCATGTTGTCTAAATTTGTAACCTGTGAGACTGCATTTCCATAAGTTTTGAAATGCAATGTGTTCTGTGGCGCTTAGAACTCGATGAAAAGAGGTTTAGAAAGTAAGATGTTATTATTGTATTTGCCTTTGTAAGAGAAAATAGTCAAAGAAAGACAAACAGAGAGAAAGGGGGGAAAAGACCCCATGTAGATTAGCACTTGCACACACCTTGCAACATGGGGGGTGGGGCGGGGAGAGAAAGAAAACCTGGTATAAGAATAAACCTGATCAAAGACTGAACACTACAATGAAGCCTCTGTGTGGTGAAAATTTTACCTTTTTGAACCCCCGAAAGAAAATTATACTCACTAGAGGAAGAAAAAGAGTTATTAGCAAATCAGTTATCTGATGCTTAAATAATACACCTTCTAACACAAGCTTTCTAAGTAAACCTGCAGTGGAGCTAATTAGCTCAGCATTTTGGCAATAACCCCATCTCCCCTCTCTTTAGCTTAAAAAAAGAGAGAGAGAGAGAGAGAGAGATGGGCTCAAACTATTAACATGTAACACCAACTATGTGATACAACAGGTATTTTAAAGGAATAAAATTGGTAGGCTGGCCCTCAAGTCCACCTGCTCCTCTAATGTAGGCGAATTTGGAATTTTCATTAAGGATTCTGAGCAGAGCTCTGTTCAGGAAATTGGCAACCGTGAGTTCCTGGCCTGGCTCTGCGATTTACTACTTGTGTGACACGAGGCTAACCATTTAACCTCTCTGAGCATGAGTTCTGCCACTTCTCCAGTGGGGACAGTGATATCTATCCAGGTTGTTTCATGAGTGGTTGTGATGAGCAAATAAGCTATCACAGGTGCAAGTACATCGAAGACGTTTAAGTTCAACATACATATAGCAATGACTATATTACAAGGAAATAAATATAAAAACAAGGTAAAAGGCTAGGCCTGTGCTGTCCAGTATGGTAGCCACCAGCTACATGTGGTTATTGAGAACTTGATATACAGCCAGTGTGATGAGGAATTCCATTTTTAATTTTATAATTTTATATAATTTAAGTTTAAATGTAAAAGCCAATACTCAATTCAGTTAATAGAACAATCATAAGTATGTTTGGAAAACTCAGATATATGAATCCACGTTTTCAACGGTATAAATCTTATAAAATCTAAATCTGGATCAAGTTTTTGATGAAAACTTAGAGCTCGCATTGAGTTAAGTATAAAACACACACTGGATTTTGAAAATTTAATGTGTAAAAAGGGGAACTTTTATTAACAGTTTCCTATTAATTACATGTTGAAATGAGAATATTTTGCATTTAATGGGTTAAATGAAATATTAATATATGTCACCTGTTCCTTTTGACTCCTTTTTTTTTAATGTGGTTGCAATATAATTTAAGAGGCCCCGCCTGTCTTGCTTTTGTTGTTATTATGAGACAGTGGCCCGCTAGGGTATGGAGCAGGGACTTCAGCCAGCCATGTCGAAATGCAAATGTGCCCACAGCCCCATGGCCGTGTGCGCCATCTTCACTTCCTGCAAGGGGGTGGACAGGGACAGATAAACGCTGGGTGTCAGCTCAGGCCACCACAAATGTGTGGCTGGCCCTTGTACCTACAACCTCAAAGGCCCTGTTCTCTAACACCAGACTGAGTGAGACACCGGCGCCACTGATGGCGGCTCGCCCAAGAGCACAATGACAGATCTGGTCCCAGAACCAGCAGAGCAGATCTGAGTCCCAAGCCAGCTCTGCCACCAAATCTCTCAAAAAGACCTGCCTGGGGACAGAGCCTGCCTCAAGCTGAGACCCAGTTTTCTCTTTGTCTAAGGAGGATGGTGCCCTAGGGAAAAAACAAACAAACAAACAAAAGAAAGTTGTAAAGACGAAACATGTATGTCACTGGTAGAGGCACACTTGGCTTTGGAGATGCACAGAGACTTACAGCTGTATATAAACATTAACCGTATTTGGATTATAATATAAGAGCTCTTATTTTTGTATGAAAAATATCTGCAATGTGCATATCATGCTTGTGTCTTCAAAGATTTTATTGTTTTCCTTCAGAGATAAAATTCATTTAGCTTCAGAAAGCAGAAAGATTTAAAGAAATTGATTCACAGTAAGGGCAACATTGGCAACTGCAAACATCTCGAGGTGATATGCAAATGCCGGAAGAGTGGGAAGTTGCTTTAGAAGACTTGCAAGGTCCCTTTGAACTCAGGAGCTTTTCTAGTTATGTGTTATTTGATTCTGAGAGACACAGTCGCCCTTGGAATGTAGTCGTGCTAGCAGGTGAGGCTGAAAGCCGGAAGTGCTGGTGGAGAGATGGGAACCCTGGTGTCCCACAAAGGAGGCGGGTGTTCCTGACTGCATGGGCCGATCTGGGAAGGGGGTCACAGACAGTGCCCTTGGCTGGGCCCTGAAGGATAGGGAGAATGGAGACACATAATGATGAAGGGGCAGGGAATTTTAAAGTCATGCTTTCCCAGCTCTGGCACCCGGTGGATGGAGACTGAAGGTTTGGAGTCCCATGGAGCCGCAGGCACATCCTAAAGCATATGTTTGCTTCAGAGGAGTCAGGGTAGCAGGCGTCTGTGTTCTGCTATGTAAATGACACCCAGCATCCCTACTGCAGGCGAATTCAGGTCCCCACACAATGAGTTCCAACTGTGCCCACTGGACACCTATTCTCAACGAAATTTAAACAGTAATCAGTGCCTCAGCATCTGCACCCCACCGGCTTGTCCTTGAAGCGATTGTTATGCACTCGTCCAGATCCTGAATATAAATCAATTTTCAGGACAGCAGGGTACAGTCAGAAGAGCCCTGGGCAGGAGGCAGGAGCCCCAGGTTCTCTACTCAGCTCCCTGACCAATTAGCGGGGTGACCTTTCCCTCAACACACTCACTGGACACCTGTAATATGTCAGAGGCAGAGCTGAGCACGGCAGGGACCGTGGTCCAGGGTGGACTGGGCCTGCTCCCTGCCTGGGCACTGCTGCCGCGTTACTTTGCAGCCCCGGAGGAAGGCAATTAATTAACTGAATTACAGTGGGAGTCGCTGCCATTCTCCGGGCCTGTTTTCACTCCTCTGATGCTCCTGGGCCGTACGAGGTGATGTATGAGGGGGGTTCTTCCAGTCCACGTGTTCACTCGTAAGTACTTTCCTGAGTTCCTACTATGTTCCCGGCACTTTGCTGAGCCCTGGAGTGGAACTGTCCCATGTGGTAGCCACTACCTTTGGGGCACCGAAATGGAGCTAGCCTAATCTGAACTGTGCCGTAGATATAGAACATACATTGGGTTTCAAAAACGTAGTATGAAAAAAGAACAGGAAGGCAAACTATGCTATTAATACTATTTCCTGTGGATTGAAATAGAAATTTCATGTTGAAATAACCTTTAGGATATACCTGTTCACATAAAATATATTATCAAAATTATTTTCTCCTGGTTCTTTTTACGTTTTTTAATATGGCTACCGGAAAATTCAAAATTACAAATACTGGCCTAGGTGGCTCCTATTATCTTTCTGCTGGACAGAGGTGCTATAGAGATATAGCAGTCAACAAAGGGACAAAAGTCCTTCAAACACGAAAACCCGTTTCACAAGATGAGGAAAAAAACAAAACAAAACACTGACAATCACAACCCCAAAGGGACTTATAAATTCATACTGAATTTAAACCTGTTGAGGGTTAAGAGTCACACTTTGCTGATTTTGGTATCTCTGGTCAGTTGACAAACACTGACGTCATCTTTGGCAGGGTCTTATGTCAACACCATTGCATTCTGGGGTCATGGAGGCAAATGGTGAGGCCAGTCAAGAGGCTATCTTCCGGGCTCGGCCACTACTTGCCTTTGTGGCCTTCACTAAGTCACCCTACCTCTGAGCCAAGGCTCCCCTAAAAGGGAGTTGAACACAGTAACTTCTAAAGCTTTTCCCAGGACTGAAATTTCATGAAACTGGAATGATGCCGCCCAGGCACAAACAGTCCCATCAAATGTCAGCCTTGAACTACCTTTTGATTTATGAAGAGTCATTAGACAATATTTCTACAAACCCCTTCTTCTGCCCAGAAGGGTGTTTAGGGAAAAAGTAGAATTAATGAAGAATCCCCTAACTATATTGTGTCAGACTTTAAAGTATGAACCCACAGAGAAGGGGGCAGGGCAGTCCTTCAAGTGAAGGCATGAGTTCCTATGCCGCTGCCACAGCTGCCTGGAGACCTGGAGAAATTCCTCCGGAGATTGTAATTAAGATAATCCCTCGGAGATCAGAGCGGGGAAACAGAGGGAAATTCCTGCTCGTTCCGGAGAGCAGCTCTGGGGATGAGCTGTAACCCAAAGTGGGATTTGGCAAGCAGGTGGCAGCCCACAAGGTGTGCAGGCACGGGGAGTCCCAGGAGGGGCCCATCCCCGGGGTCCGACCGTTGCATCAGCAACTTCATGCTCGTGAAGGGCCCCAGGCTCCTTACGTCATCTCTAAATGAAGTTATACACAGTCATGGGGTGTGTGTGTGTGTGTGTGTGTGTGTGTGTGTGTGTGTGAGAGAGAGAGAGACAGACAGACAGACAGACAGACGTTAACTTTGCCAGTTTTTACATACTAAAAGAGGCCACCGCTTGGTTTTAACACTGGGCATTTACCCTATTTTGCCATATATAATGTGCAACCATGTTTTGGGCCCAAACCTTCAGAGGAAAAAAATATTTTGTTTTAATTTTTTAATTCAAATTTTTACTTGTTTATAGTTAGGTACTTGTTTTTGGTATTATAAAGAAATGTTAGCATTTATTTTTTAACATATTATAGTACAAAAAATTTTATGTACCAAGTTACTAAACACGAAAACAGATACAAGGTACAAGAAATTTTATGTATAAAATACTTTTACATAAATAAAACCAACTATTATATTCCAGGGCATGATTTTGCATATGGATATTGTTATTGGTTTCTAGAGTTACACTTTGAACTCATAAGCATAGATAAAAGAATTAAAAACATTTATATAGATATGGAATTAGTACTACCCATGTAGAACGTGCGTCCTTATTTTTCCCTCACTCATTGGAGCTAAAAACGTGCGCATTATACACGGCAAAATAGCGCGTCTCCTGGTTCCGTGGCCTTGGCCCCTCCCTGCCCCTCAGAGGTGGTAGTCCTGGAAGGACGCATTTTTCCACCTCTCTAAGAGCCCACAAAGGACAGTTTCCTTCAAGGATGACAAAGGTAGTCAAATGCAAATGCCCCTGGAGGAGGGACCGTGCTAGGACAGTGTGAATGAGGGTCACAGGAGGCCACAAAGGAGAGACAGATTTGTGTTGAGAATCAGTAAACCTGGGCTGCCATGTGACCTTAACTAAATGTCTATCTCTGAGTCTTGTTTCAATCACTTGCAAAATAAGAATGGATTAAATCTGTTCATATTCCCTTGCTGTATTGCACCTGGAATACACTTTGGAATTACCTGGGGTGAAGTATTTAAATAGAACCCATTGGGGTTAGGTCATGAGTTCCTTTGGTCATTTCAAAATTAGGAAACTATGCACAAGGTGAACCAATGCTTTCTGATCAACTACTTAGCTAATATTAATAGCTAGGAGGCCCCTCTAAGAAGGGAGCAATGGACATAGGTCTCAGGGTAGGAAGATGCCCCACGTATTCAAGGAACAGTCAGCAAATTAACCATGGCAGAGGTATGGTACAGAGAAGTGCAGTCCAATGAAAATACAATGTGAACCACGTGTTGTGACTGACCTGAAATATCCTAGAGCCCACATTTAGAAAACTAAAATAAAAGGTAGAATTAATCTTAAGTTTAATAATCATTTTGTTTTAAATCAATCTATCCAAAATAGGTCAACGTGTAATTAATATGTTACTATTTTTTTTAGCCACCTTCAAAAAGTAAAAGCAAGTGAACTTCATCTTAATGACACATTTTATGTAACCCAATATATCAAAATATCATCATTTCAACATGCAAACACTAAAAACTGACAGATGGCATTTCTACATTCTTTTTTTTCTATCAAAGTAGTTGGAAATGGAGGCTACTTTCCACTCGGGTTACATCTCAATTTGAACCAGCCGCATTCCTATGGCTCTGTCGTAACACGTGGTGAGCGGGCCCCCAGTTAGCACAGGGCTTCTTTCTCAAGAGTGGACAGTGGGCCACACTTTGGGCTTCAACTGAAAGCGTGTTAGAAAGGCAGAATCTCGGGGCGCCATCCCGGACCTACATTCCTCAGGTGATTTGTTTATATATTAAAGCTTGAAAAAGTCTTGCCTTTGCCCACACTACCACCGATTCCCACCTGTGTTAGCACAAGAGAGTCTGAGGTCAGGCCCTAACCCCTAGAAGATCTAGCCACTGCCTCCCTGTTCCCCGTCCTGACCACAATGCCCAGTTCTCAGTAATGCCAGTCAGCCTGTCCTCTCACACTTCTGAGCATTTACACATGTTGCTTCTTCTAGGAAACTCTCCATCTCCCCTGCCCCACTTCTCATGGGTGAGCCCCACCTGAACTTCAGCTCTGACATCATTATCTTAGGAAAACGTCTTGCCCCATTATATCTCTCTGTTCCTCTATTTTCTGTTATGATCTAGAAATGGCATTCTCTTTCCTGTTCGATGGGATGCTCCTTGATTACAGGGGGAGCACTGGTCTTAGTTACTGCTCCATCCCAAACACTCAGCACAGGATCAGCACATAGTAGGTAGTCGGGGCTCAATACACATTTGTTGGAAGGGAGGGAAGGAAGAAGGGAGGCAGGAAGGCAAGAAGAGAAAGAGAAAGGTAGGTTACTCCTAATGTGAAATTGAAATTACTTGTTTAGAAAATTCTCCTTGTAACACAGAAAGTTTAAGCCAAAGGGTGGGGAAGAACCCTCTGGCTGAAAGGCTGCTGTGGCACGTGTTTTAATGAGCACAGCCGTCCAGAGTCAGGACACAGCATCTGAACAAGTCACTTCATTGCTCCAAGCCTCAGTTCCCTGGCTATGAAGTAGAGGTGATGTTTACATCAGGCATGAACATCCAGTGAAGAGAGGCATCTGCAAGGTTTTGTAAACTATGAAGTGGGGTTCCCACAAAGGCCCCAGAGCAGGAGGTGAGCAGCCAGCCAGCGAGCAAAGTTTCATCTGTAATTACAGCCATTCCCCATTGCTCTCATGACCTGAGGTCCACTTCCTGTCAGATCAGCTGTGGCATTAGATTCTCATAGGTGTGCGAACCCTGTTGTGAACTGCACATGCAGCGGATCCAGGTTGCACGCTCCTTATGAGACTCTAATGCCTGATGATCTGAGGTGGAGCTGAGGCGGTGATGCTAGCGCTGGGGAGTGGCTGCAAATACAGATTAACATCAGCAGAGAGGTCTGGCTACACAGAGACCATCATAAATCAATTGCTTGCAGACTCAGATCAAAACCTTAGTGAGTGGCATGTGACAATTAAGCTACATCTGGTGGCAGGCTTTATATAGGCAAGTGAGCTGTATAATTATTTTATTATATATTACAATGTAATAATAATAATATAAATAAAGTGCACAATACATGTAATGTGCTTGAATCATCCTGAAACCATCCCCCCACTGCCCCAGTCCATGGAAAAGTAGTCTTCCACAAAATTAGTCCCTGGTGTCAAAACGGTTGGTGCCAAGAAAGAGCTGTGGGTCTGTTCCCCGACATTGCAACCCCTGACAGGCTCCTCTCCAGGCCCTGAGTTTCATTTTCCACTTGAGTTTAGGAGGCAAACATTTAGCTGTGCTAATGGGGTACTGGCTGTTGTCATTAGGGCCCCGCCACTCGGTGTGTGCAGCTTTGTGGCGATAATAAAGGATGTCAGACCTGGGCTCGCAGCTGCCTAATGCAGAAATGCTATGGGAACGCACCTGGGGAGCGACAGCGAACAGAAGCGGCAGTGAAGTCAGCCGCGTCCCCAGCAGAGATAAAAGCATTAATATCCCATTTCACCCTAAGCCCACACTGGCATGACATTGATTAAAATTATTTCTGCAGTTGACTTTTTTTTTTAAAGGAAATTTGTAAAGGTGTGTGTGTGGGAGGGGGTTAATAGGAGTTGGATTTAATACCTCTGCTTGAAGTTTAGCTTCAGATCTAGTTGTAATGGCATGTATTTCAGAGTCCTGTGGCTTGAATGGGGCCACAGGGAGGTTTTGTGAAGTGCACTGGGCCTCCTGCACCCCCAGCCCAGTCTTCTGGTTTTCCATACCATTGTGTGTGTGTGTGTGTGTGTGTGTGTGTGTGTGTGTGTGTGCGCACATGTGGGTGTGCATGTGTGTGCATGCAGGTCTATTGGTCTGACCCTGTTTTCTGTGATATAAAAGAGACAGCCGCTGGTGCAGAGCTGATGCGTCTCACAGGAACTGGTGCAGGTGCATGAGAGCATGCCAGGTCCCTGTTCCAGGTGCACATATACACATACAGGTATGTGGCTGTGGGGGTTGGACTGGCATGGGGATAGGTGGCAGCTGCTAAGAGGACTGACTTGATAGGAAAGAAGTGAATATACATTAGGTGGAAGGAGGTGTGTGCATGTAAGGTGTATCATTACAGTAGAATCACGATCTAAGAGTGTGGGGTCCTGTATATGGAAGAATGATCAGACATGTCCACTGACAGGGAGATATGAATGACCATGGGTTTGTTCACAAGATTGATCCAGGGGAGGGGACGTGTATCTGTCCAGAGATTATTGAGCATCAGCTACAAATCAGTTGACGTGCTTGTGGCCCAATGCAAGACACGAGGTTTATGAGGGTGACAGCCAAGGTCTCTATCTATATCAAGCCCACATCTATGGCAAGGTTTCTCAAAGATGTCACTCATGACATTTGGGGCCAGGTAGTTCTTTGTTGGAAGGGAGCCTGCCCTGTACATTACAGGGCCTGCAGCAATGTCCCTGGTCTCTAACTAGGGATAGCACCTACCAGCTGTGACAACCAAAACTGTCTCCAGATGGTGCCAAGCGTCCCTTGGGAACTAAAGCATCATATGTTAATAACCATTGGTCTGTGGAGAATGATAGATATTTAAAAATTGATTAAATAAGCAACTATATGTTTTGAGGGAAAAGGGTAGGGAGCTATGAGTGTTTACAAGTCGGGCAAGCTGGCCGGTCTGTCAGGGTGAAGAGTTAGGAAAGGCCTCTGGGACGGGTGAGATGCACATGTGGGGCAGGAAAGGCAGGGATGGCTCCACTGGCTGAAGTGAAATGTTCTACAAGAGGGTGTCCAAACTTTTGGCTTTCCTGGGCCTCACTGGAAGAAGAATTGTCTTGGACCACACATAAAACACACTAGCACTAACGACAGCTGATGAGCTAAAAAAAAAAAAAATCCAAAGATAATTTTTGTAGTGTTTTAAGAAAGTTTACAAATTTGTGTTGGGCCGCATTCACAGCCGTCGTGGGCCGCATGCATGGGCCGCGGGTTGGACAAGCTCGTTCCAGAGAGAAGGAACAGTAAGTGAAAGAAGGCCCTGGGGGAGGAAGGAAGGAGTACAGCACTCCAAACAAACCGAACAAAAATACCAGGGTGGCCTCGTGGGCGCAGAGTGGGGAGAGGGGAGAGTGTGAGAGTTGAGGCCAATCCTTGGAGTGGGAGGCAAGCTCCCTGTCACCAGAATGTGCAAACGGGAAGAGGTCAGGAGATGTCAGCCTTGGAGAGTGACACCTTAAGTGGCATTCCTTTTGGGAGACGCTCCGTGTCACTGAAAGAACCTTGTGATTAGGGTGATGGGAGCGTGGATAAAGGCTACAGACCCTGCCTACACCCGAGGCTCCTGCTGAAGGCAGAGAACCTGGGCAGTGTGGTGTCACTCCAGCTTGTCTAGGAGAAGATCCTCTCAGGAGAGCTGGTGGGTTCAGATTTGTGGAGAGCAGGAATCAGGCCTCGCAGAGGTGTTTCCACGTACCTGTGAGATACCCTTGGGATCCCAGGTATTTCCCAGGTTCACCCACAAAACTGCACAAAATCTCCTCCAGCTATGTGCACACACACACTCAGTCTCACAACCACATCTACTTATAATTAACTAATAAATAATGGGCCACAAATGAATGGCTTTTTAAAATACAGCAAGGCCAGTCACAATTGATACTCCCAAGGTCCCTCCTTCAAATTACAGGTGAGGAAACTGAAGCTCTGAGAAGGTGACAGGACTTACCCACGGGCACACACTCTGGCTATGACTGAGTGAGAACTGGCTTTGGCTGACCTTGAGACACCTGCTCACACACGTCTGTCTCCCTAGGGAGAAGTGTGCCTACGCCACCTCCGGCCAAACCAGTCCGTCCTTATGAACTTCCGGCAGCTGCACAGAACTTTATGAGGGTTCCTGACCCAGGCCCCATACTGTCACCAACCTTGCCAGTCATTTCCCTGCTTATTCAGTCAGTGCCCTCCTCCAAGAGAGCTCAGGGAAACAGCCTCTCCACGGGACATCAGAGTTCCTTTACAAACTCTTCTGCCCATCGTAACCTTCAGCAAGTTACTCTCTGTACCTGAGTCTCGTATTTGAAATGGAAATAATGATACCTTACAGGGTTGCTGCGTGTACTGAATGAGTTAATACACGTGAAGTGTTTAGAACAGTGCTTGACACAGAATAAATTGCACACTAAATTGTGCTATGCTTATTTTCCCTCACATTCACTCTACAAATAGTTCCAAATACACATGCACTAATCCAGTGATTATTTCCACCTCCTGCTTTGTTTATCTGGAATGGCTTCAAAGTTTGTCGTGGTTCCCAAACTCTCAATCAACTTCCTAAGCAGAACTGAAATGACCTTTGATAGCTGCCACGGGACCTCTTGCTCATGAATACCCATTTAGCTAAAGGACTCCTGGTTTTCTTATGCTTTTACAGCTTCCCCTGGATACTGATTTTCGGTGGTCCCCATGGACAGTCTTCCAGAGGCTCCTGGCACATCCTGCCTTTGCAGTGTGGTTTGGACACTAAACTCAGCCCCATGGCTGCCCCATCCTGACCCTGATGAAATCCCAAATGTCAGCTTCCCTGAGGATAGAAACAACACAGAGGAGATGGTGGAGAATGATGGCAGAGAAGGACATACTGAAACACTGAGTTCCTGCCACGTTCCAGGTCACGTGCTAACGGCTTGACAGGGTGAATAAGACATGCAGCCTCCTGTGTGGTGCTCACAATGACTGTGATTTGCTGAGGGTTCTGGCACAGACAGATGTCACAGAAGGCCATCTTTTGTTCCATTGAGAGGGGCAGAGAAGACTTCACAGGAAAGCGAGCGTTTGATCCAGGCCTTGCAGGATGTTCCAGGCATGTGATCATTCATTTCATTCCATCATTCATTAATTCAGGCATGTGATCATTCATTTCATTCCATCATTCATTAATTCTACTTTGTGTTGGGCACCTGGCTAAGCACTGGGCATACAGAAATAGCCAAACCTGATCCACGCATGCACAAACACAGTGTAATGGTGAAGAGGGATACACAGGTGACCATTAAATACGATGGTCAACGCAATGACTTCCGTAATTGATGCACATTCAATGTTCAATTGACTCATTCATAGAATGATGGAAAGAGCACCTGCCTCTGCATGTGGGAATCAAAGGAAGTTTCATAGAAGAAGTAAGAGTTGAGCTAAAATGATAATGAAAATAAGCCACTTGCTAAGTGCTTTCCATGTGCCAGCATTGTCTCCATACTTTATGTGTATCAGCCTACTGAAGCCCCACAACATCCAGGAAAGGTAGGGAGCACTCTCTCCTTCATCTAGGGGAGGCCACTGGCATCTGGCAGAGAAGGTGAGGAATTGTCCAGGCCATGCAGGTGGATGCGGTGGAAGCCAGTGTTCAGTATATCAGTAGTCAGTACCCGGTCCACTTGATGCCACTCTTGGCTCTTAGCTGTTCCCTGTACAGCCAGCATTTATCTGAACCCCAGGAAAGATCTACAGTAGAGGAAATTCTAGGAGAAGGAACTTGCACATACAAAGGCAGAGAGAGACGGAAGAGCCAGCAGATTTGGGAACCCGTCAGTCAGTGATTCTCGGGTGGAGCAGGCATTGGGTGGGGTTGAGTGCTGAGGGACAGGACTAGGAGGGAGAGATTTGGAGCGAGACCAAGATAAAGCCAGATCTGCCCATGGCAAAATGGATCAGGGCAGAAGTTAGGGGATCCGAATGCCAAGCTAAGGAGCGCTTGCGATTACATGAAAATGTATTGGCAAGAGTTCAAAGCAACCCTCTGCCCCTTTCCCTCTCTGCCTGTCAATCTAACCCGTGGAGATGGAAAGTTGTCGAGTTTATTTGATTTCAGGAAATGATATATTCTTTATGTTTTTTTTTCTTTCTCTCACTTTCTTAGTTTTCCCCCTGGACTGCATATCATTGCATGCAGTGGCCTGCACATTTTAGGTTTTCGCCGAGAAATGTACTTTCGGGGTTGTTGGGCCTGTAAAACATGAAATTAACCAGTGTCATATCTTTCACGCCCTCCTCCCTGCTCACCCAGGAGCCATAATTAAATTTCACACTGAACAGTCTGAGCAGCTGACATGCTCCACCGACACCCAGCACAAGGCTGTGATGGCTGCAAGGTGTACATCTCTGTCACCAGGCTCCATGTCGACCCCATGCCGCCACTTCTGTTTTGATGGCAAAATTGAGCTGATTTTGGACTTGGTCTTCAAGCTGCTGTGAATTCCCCCAGGACCCACTGAACCTGTCCACGAGTACGTGTTTGCGTGGAGGTTCATAGCTCACAAAGCAGCATCCAAGCGAGTCTGGGGAGCAGGCAACATTATCCACATCGCATAGGTTGGGACACCAAAGCCCTGAGGGGTAACCAAGGCCATACGGTGAGCTCAGCGTGCCCTCCACCAGGACAGCAGTCGTTTGGCCTCATGGAAACGCCCTGCTATGTATTCAGAGAAGAGGCTTTTACTGGCAGCAAGAAAAACCCCAACAAAAGGCTGTCCCTTGATAACATCTTGAAAGTAGAAATTGTCACTTTTTTCTCTTTCAACCTCCCCCTGTTTTAGATCCCATCTTCCCTTCCAATCCTGTAAGAGCCATATCACTGTGATTCCCACAGCCCTCGAGGTATCCTTCTCCTTCCCCCTGTCCAGAGCCAGCTCAGCACATTCCTACCTACCCCGACTCTACCCATCATGCTTTGCTCCACAACACCTATTTGTCCAAGACTTCTCCATCTTCGACCTTAGCTGAAATTGCCCATCCACAAACGTGTAGTTCCTTGTCCTCATCATAATGAATTTGGCCCTAGACCATGGTCTCATCCAACTGGAGTTCTCACACTCGGGCTGTAGGAGCTGCCTCGTGTTTCACTCTAACCACGCTGCCTGAGGCCCGGGGCCATGCCTGGTTCACGGTGGATCACGATGACAGCGATAATGTGCATTCAGTGGGCGTCAGCGTACGCTTTGCTAAATCCAGTCTAATCCACCAAATCAGAAATGTTACTGTGCTTCATCTGTCGGTGGTTTGCTGGGTGAGCACTGAAATTGGTTTTAGAGATCACCCTGCTGATAGACAGTTAATCTTATGAATAAACCTAGAGAATGTATCTGATAGGTGCTAATAAGTCATACTTCTTCTAGGATTTGTTTACATTTCACTTTGCTTAGCATAGTCAGTTGAAAAGCTTTGAGGGCAGGGGAGGGTCCGGGGTGGGGAAAGAGAGAAAAGGCAAGCTCTAGGCGCTGTGAAGCATCACCACACTGACAGGCATGTTTGAGTATCTCTAGACCTATGTTCAATGCCTTCTACGTTGTTCTCCCCCAGATAAATCCTCCTTCAACTGTTGTGTGAACTCCTCCTGGAGCAGGGGCTTCATTATCTTAGGGCAGCCTCTCTTATGACAGTATATCACTGTGAGACAAATTTCCTTTATCAAACATAAATGAGCACTGTTTTTCTTCCAAATTATCGCCCTCATCCTGCCTGCTGGAACGAGCCTAGGTGTTCCTTCCATGGCCAACACCTTCATATATCTAGACACAACTCTCATGTCTTTCTCTGCTTTCTCTTTCCTTGCCCTACCATTCTACAGAACTTAATCCTGAGTTTCAGTGAGAAAACAGGACCTGCACAAGATAACAGGCTTACAGCCATCGCCACAATCCTAGTGACTTCCCATAACACCACAACGAGTGTGATGGTTAGTCTGAAGTGCCAACTTGGCTAGACTAAGTTCTGCAGTTAAACACTAAGGTAGGTGTTTCTATGAAGGTGTTTTGTAAATGTGGTTAACATAGACAATCAGTTAACCTCAAAGGAGATCATCCACAATAATCTGGGTTGGCCTCATCTAATCAGTCGAAAGGTTTTAAGAGCAAGAATGATGTTTTCCTGAGGAAGGAGAAAGCCTATCAGTGGACTGTAGATCTTGCTCTAGAAGTTCTAGTTAGCTGGCCTGCCCCACAGACACAGCATGCACATGTGTGCATACATACACATACACACACACACACACACACACACACACACACACACACACACTACTGGTTCTGTTTCTTATCTGCTTCTGGTTCAACTTGTCAGCTTGAACCCTGATTAATACAATGAGGTCTATGCTTTGCCCAAAGAGCTCATTCCACGGTGGGGAGGATCTCAGACTCTAAAACAAGACTGAAAGTGTAGACATGGATAGAAGAGGAGCCTCTGAGCTCCTCTCACTGTTGGCTGTGAAAGTCTAGGGCTGGTCATGGCCACCTTGCTGGGCTGGTGGCCTCCCTGGATCATAACAGAGCCCCATGCATTCACAGGGGTGTAGTAAGGGGAGCATTGCCTGGTTCCTGTGCTGTTGGAAGAGGGGCACGGTCTGGCCCCTTTACAAGAGGGTGTGGCGCTTTCTTCTGCTGCAGCAGCTGAATCGGGGAGAAGGCGCATCCAGACCCTGCTTCTCCCCGAGGCTAATGAGATAGTCAGATGCAGGTGACACTTGGGTTAGGCAAGCACCTGCCCTCCTGAGGCCTGGGGCTTCCTCCTAACCTGGGGAGGAATGTGCTGCTGCAGCTTGCTCTGAGTATTCCCTGCAGGGGTGACTTGGAATGCTTTGAAAACCGCCCCAGGACTCCAGTGAGCGCGGTGAGCTGGGGGTGGGGGTGGAGAGCGGAGGGCTCAGCTCCCGGAAGCAGCTCCCTCGGGGCTGAGAGGCGGCTGTGGAGGGCAGACCAGCGTGTGTTACACCCACACGAGCTGCCTGAGACCTAACTGTGGCTTTCTCACTGGTTTTGAGAATCTTCTGAGACTCAGTTTCCTCATTTGTAAAACAGAAACAGAAAGAGTACTTTCCAGGAGGGCTCTTTAGCACACTGAACACACGAAGTACATGTCGCACGTACAAACGTCCTGGCACGTAAGTGCTCGATGCATGGTCGCTGGTGCTGCTGCTGCTCCTTTTTGTCCCTAAAACACTCGACGGGTGTTTCATTTGTTCTCAGTCACGACTGGGGACTGCTGTCCTCAGCAGACAGGAGAGTGATAAAGATCAGAAGCCTCATCATCCAGCAAACCAGGGTCCCTCCCTCCCTCTCACTGACTTCGAACAAGTACTTTGCCGTCTCAGTTCATTCACGTAAAAATGGGCATAAAAACGCCCAGGATGGCGGTGTAACATAATGGGCATGAGAATGGCACCCGGTCAGGCTGCGGGTTCGGATCCCGGCTCTGTCACTTGATAGCAGTGTGGCCTTAGACAAGTTATTTAATCTCTCTTTGCTGCAGTTCCCTCGTTTATAAAAGGGCAACAACAATAGTACCTATCTCCCAGGGCTCTTACAGGGATTAAATGCATTAATATGTATAAAAGCTTGGAACCGTGCCTAGCACTTAGTAAGAACTTGACAAATGACCCTGATCCTCATTGGGCTCTGAGTAAGGATTAAATGAGATAATGCTTTCAAATTATCTGGTACCTAGCAGGTGCACAATAAAACAATAGTGATAGCAGCAAGTTGCTAATGTGTATAGTGTTCATACTAACAATAGCATCATCATGTTCTGACTTTCGGAGACCTAATACACTTTCTGTAAGGTAATGTTCATTTTCAGGCCTTCTTGTTTGAACCCCTTTTAATTTTCTAGATTAATCCAGCTGGATCTCAGCTCCATGTGGCTTATCTGTTAAAATAATAAGACTTCTACTTGCAGAATAAAACCCAAACTCTGAGTTTCATTAACCTCCGTAATTTCTCCCTTAATGAGCATTTCTAGTTTCATGTCCAATCTCATGCAATCTCCTATCTCCTCCCTGCTTCCACTGCACAATCTGGGTGCCCGTCAGCACCCAGTATGTCTTCTGATGGGCCCGAGACGATGACTAACATCAGGCCGTCCGGTCTGCATGGTGTCCGTGTGGACGACATGAGGCTAGTAGAACCGCCATCACAGCCAGACCTTAGCCGCCTGCTGTGTACCAGGCACCATGCTCCGTATTTTCCACACAGCCTTCCCCTTCAGTTTGATACTCATAGTGACCCAAGGAGGCAGGAATTGCACATCCCTTGTTAGAAATGCGACACCTGAGGCTCAGCCAGGTGCCTCCGGTGCGTCCCTGGCTGAGTTGCTCACGAGCTTCGGCCTCTTACCTCCCTAGCTCCTGCTTCATTTAAAAGAGCATTCTATGGAAGTACAACGTGCACAGGGAAGTAAAGTCTCATAAATCCATGGTTTGGTTAGTTTTTATAAACTGAATATATCCGTGAACTAAAATCAAGAAAGGGAACGTGACTGACCCATCCACCCCCAAACCTTCTAGCCACTACTTCCCTGAGACTCACCACTGGTGTGAGTCTGTGTGTTCAATGGCACGGGAGTCACGTGTTCGTGTGTTCAGGATTCATGCACACTGTTGCCTGCAGTTGTCGATCGTCCATGCTCACTGCTCTAAGTGCTCCATGTGGCATGACCTGCAGCGCAGCCTTGGCTGGATCGGGCCAGGCGCAGAGCTTCGGCGGTGAATCTGCATAAACATCACAGCGCTTAACCGGGGTGGGCAGTGCTGGCACGACGCGTGCAAGCAGGCCATCCGTGTGTGCAGGAGTAAAACAAGGCAGAGCAGCTGAAGCCCTTCAAGTTCAATACCCGACTCATGTATTATTTCAGAGACTGTGTCTAAACCTGAGCACACAAGCTGATCTACTACGTGACTAAGAATATGGAACTATTTCAGAGGATTTCTTTAAAAGATATGAACCCCAAGCAGAGAATACGGTGAGTTATTTCTGCACGAGAGTCAGCAATCTGTCACCCTCGTGTCTCGCCCACTCTCTGACCTCCATGATGCAGAGACTGCCTGTTTCCCTCTACCTGAGCTGACCTCCCTGGACACGATACCCCGGCCATCTGAAACGTGTGCCTCTGCCAGGTGTGCCCTGCTCAGCAGCCCTACAACCTACTTGTCCCTTCAATTGTTTGGGGCATTGGTATAGTTCCCAGTTTTCCAGATAATGCTGCCATGAGCATCCCAGTCCTCACAAACACATTCCTGACCTTGTAGAGTTCTACTTCTTTGTGCTAAACTAGACTTGCACGTTGGAGCTCTTAGGTGGCCGGGCTGCATGCGCGTTTTCCTTGTAACGGGCAGAATAATGAGGTGCACATCCACGCAGGTATGATTGCTTTATTATCTCTGACAAGGAGAGGTCTGAAGCCGGTGACCAGTTACTGTCACAAGGACCTCCTCAGTGTCAATTACACTGAGTGGAAAGAGCCCCTTTTGGCAGGCATTCTCTAACATCTTAAAGAGAGTCACAAATGCTCCCTATTCAACAGGTTAGATGGCTGTTTTAGAAGATCATGCATGACTAACTCTCTCCACAGGCCCATCAGGATGTAGTCATATTTAGTGACAACAGTGACACCTCACATGTGCATATTATTTTATAAATTAGGAAGCACTTTTTGCAAGTGTTTCTGAATGCCATGACCACACCCACATTGATTTTATCAATACCCCCTTTGCTGCATTTTACAGACAAAAGAACAGGCTCAGAGGTGCAGCTGTCACCCAGCCAGTGGCTCTGTTGACCTTAAATGCCCTTTCAAAGACATCCTGCTTTTTTGCCTAAAACAAGATATTGGGGTATCTGCAGAATCCTTCTGTAGGTAAGGAAATTATCTGGTGATTCTTGCTTTAAAGGAAAAAATGTGTGGTCCAAGTACTGTATTTTCCCACATAGAATGTGCATGTTTTTGCCCAAATTTGTGAGGGAAAAATAAGGATGTGTATTATACATGGGTGGTGCTAGTTCTGTATCTATATGAATATTTTTAGTTCTTTTATTTATGCTTATGAGTTAATAATGTAAGTGTAGAAATCAATAGTGATATCCATGTGCAAAATAATACCCTGGAATACAATAGTCATTTAGTTTTTTATTTAAAAATTTTTATAAATAAAATTTCTTGTACCTTGTATCTGTTCTTGTGTTTTGTACTTGTTACATAAAAGTTCTTGTACCGTAATATGCTGAAAAATAAATGCTAAAATTTCTTTATAATACAAAAAAACAAGTACCTAAATATAAACAAAGAAAAATGTGAATTAAAAAATGAAAATGAAAATTTCTTTTCTGAAAGTTTGGGCCAAAAACATGGGTGTACATTATACGCAGAAGCCCATTTCATTATATGTGACAAAATACGGTAGTCTTTCTTATGCTCACAGAAATGTGGGTCCTTCCTCAGCTACCTAATTAATTCTCAACAGCTATTTGTATGCCAAGGGGAGCCTTAGAAAGCCTTTTAATAGCAAGTTAAAGGGCAACTCCAAACCTCCAGAGTGTAGTCCATCAGAGTTAGGCTGGACTACCTGAGTCCCCTTCTCTGATTCCTCAAACCTATTACTCCTCGTTTGTAGTTCTAGAAGCCCCACTGCTGAGCTCGAGCTATCCTCCTCTGCTGAAACTCAATAATCGATCCAGCTTCACTCTTGCTTGTGTTCACGTGTCCAATAGTTTTGCCACTTCTCTAGTTTTAGGTTTGAGTCACGGTATTCTCTACCCTTCTCCTTGTCCAAAAGCTGGGGAAGATTCAAAGTTCAAGGATTTTACCATCAATTTACTGCAATCTAGACTCTCCCCAAAATGAGTTATGCCATCAGATATTTGACAGCAGAGTCAAATGGCCCTGCCGATTTCTCTTCATCTAACTCTCTCACTGGAGAGGTAACATGCTAGGTTGATTAAGCCTCATATAGTGTTGAAGGGAAGAAATGCTAAAGAGTAAGAGAAAATTAAGATGTTTCTGGTTGCAATAAAAGATCTTGGCTAACAATGCCTTAACCCAGGGTACATTTATTATTCATGCAGTTACACCAACCACAGTTGATCTCAGGACTGATTGGCTCTAAATTTGTCTTCAAGAATACAGACTCTAAAAAAAAAAAAAAAAAAAGAACGTAGATCCTTTGCATTTTTCTACCCTGCCCTTCTCACCACATTGACTTTACATTCTTGTGTTCATCAGCTCCTAGTTGCAGAGATGGAGAACCTGCAAACACCACATCATCACAGGTCTGTGTCCACAGTAGGAAGCAAAGGGATTGAGCAAAGGACCTTCCCCTTATGTAGATTTCTTTCATGAGAAACAGAAGTATTTCCCAGGAGCCCCTGACCCAAAGACTTTCCCTCACCTTAGCCAGAATGAGATCACATTCTCATTCACAGCCAATTACTAGTGTAGAAGAACAGAGAGCCCAATGTCTTAGAAAACCATGATTTATCCTCTAGGATGGGGTGCATTCTCCTCAATGAAATTAAATAGCGTGTGGAGGGAAGCAGGTATTAGAGGATGGAGGGGTGGTGGGGATGACTGAGGGTTAGAAAACGAAGCGTTTAGATCATATCAAATGCGAGGAGGACACTAAAATCCTCTGTGAAGGTGGCATCATGCAGAGCCCGCTGGGATAAGGTGAGGGTGATACACTATCTTGAATTCAGGCTTTGTGGTTCTCAAATACTAGTGTTCCTAAGAATCACCAGGGGCCCTTGTTAAAATGCAGTGTCCTGGGTCTCTGCCCTAGGAACTCTGATTAAATCGTGCTGAAAGGGGACTAGGAGCATATTTTTCAACAAGCCCCAGGAGATTTTGACATGTAGTCTGCTGCTCACACTATGAGAATCAATCAGTACGTGAATTTGAAGCCGTCATTCTATACTTCTGGTTTGTCTTAAAATCAAAGATGCAGATGTGTAAATACTGGGGGCACAGAGCTTCCTTTTGTTGTGAGAAAGAAACAGAAAGGAGACTTTTTAGTCATGACCATTAAGCCAAGATGCCTTTATCAAACGGACCTCCTACAACACACACACGGAGCTGCAAGGCTGAACGTGAAGTCAGGAATTTGTCATATATAAATGTGATTCATGAGCTACCTGTGGCTTAGGCAGACAACACAGAACAAGGGCTCTGGGGACAGTAAAACTTGGGTTTGATCCCTAATATTATAAATTTGGACAACAGCCTAAACATTTTCGCCTCAGCGTCCACTTATATGAAATGGAGGAAAACATTTTCCCTCTGTCCTATAACAGAGTGATTAAAAATTAAGAAAGAGATTATCTATGTAAAACATTTATCACGGTGCTGACTGTCTCTAAATGAGCTCAACAAATGTCAGCACTTGTCATCATCTTGGTCCTCGTTATCTGTGTAGTGGTGGCAGTCGTTTTATTTATATTTATGCCTGTTTATAGTTATTAAGGTTGTCTTACTAATTTTCTCATCTATTGTTGTGAAACTGGAGGCCCAGCTACGTGAAATTAACTTGCCAAGTTTGCCAAATTAGTTGGCTGAGTTGGGTCTCGAACTCGAATTGATTTGCGGTTCTCTGGACAAATTCTCTAATAATCTGCATACTCAATTCACAGTGAACAAATGGGACCCAGTTTCTTGGCACATGTTAGGCGAGTACCCCACTCTGGGGAAAGCTGTTTCCTTTCAGCCCCCCTTCTCCGCCAGCCCCTCCCTCTGCCTTTTTCCTTTTCTTTCCCTCTCACCCACCTGTGCCCCTGCCCCCTCCCTGCGGAAGGCCTGCTGCAGTAATTAACAAGAGGAGTCAAGGTGCTCCTTGGTGGGACCAGGGGACAAGTCAGTGTGGCTCAATCTGCTGGGAATTGACTGCCATCAATTTCTCTGAAGGCCCGCCCAAGGCTGCAGCTGCAAAGCGCCCGGCGAGCTGATCAATGGTGGCCTTGAGAGTGGCGGAGGGAGAGACAGAGTGGTGGCGGCAGCCGCGGGCCAGCCTGCAGCCAGCAGGCCAGCCTGAGCCCAAGGTCAGCCTCTGCATCCTCTCCCCCTCTCCTGGCTACACACAGCTCCCGGCAGACGTGTCAAAACAAGATGGGGCAGCTGGAAACACATGAGAAATGTTCCTGGAAGCTCCGGGGGAAAGACAGAAAACTCATTTGCTAAAGATAATAAAAATAATAATAATCTCATGTTCATCATCGTAACCACGATGACAGTGGTGGTAATAATGATAGGGCACCTGATTTTATCTTCTGCTCTCTGAATGTGAAAGTACATCTCTATATCCAAATGCAAGTCATTTAAGGGCCGTTGTTTTGCAGCAAGTAGGATTCATTACATTTAATAAAATGTTAATTGATGTGGAGGAAGGAAGCCTCGTCTTTCTGTTTTGTATATTTGTGTCTACATTAAAGAAGCAGTCGAGCACTATCAGAGTATAGCGCCTAGCATGCACTGCACCTTGCACACAGTAGGTGCTAACTTCATTTTCTTTAAATGTGCAAGGCACTGTGTTATATGTTGTGAATAAAAACGTAATGAATAGCATATGCCTCTTGCTTTCCAGGAATTCATATTCTACAAGTCACATATAAACAGAGTGTCTTAATCCACCTGGGCTGCTATAACAAACTACCAGAGACGGGATAGCTCATAAGCAAGAGAAATAGATTTATTTCTCACAGTTCTGGAGGCTGGAAGTCTGAGGTCAGGGTGTCAGCATGGCTGGGTGAGGGCCCCCTTCCAGGCCACAGACTTCTCATTGTGTCCTCCCTCACACATGGATGGGGTGAGGGTGCCCTGTGAGATCTTTCTCCTAAGGGCGCTAATTCCATTCATGAGGGCTTCACCCTCATGACCTAATCACCCACTTTCTAACACCGTCACATTGGTTTTAGAAGTCTAACAAGTGAAATTTAGGGGGACACATTCTGACTGCAGCACAGGTCACGATAAAGATACAAACTAAGCAGTTCAGGAGCCAGAGGAAGGCGAGTTAGTTCTGGGGCAGCCAGGGGTGAAAGGGATGGGGAGGTAATTTGAGCTCCAGTTTGAAAATTAGATATACTTCCTCCAGGAGGACAAAGCCACTGAAGGCAGAGACAAAAGTACAAAGGAAAGAGAGTGCACAGCAAGTTTGCTGGATGACAGCCATCCAGGGTGCTTAGGCGGTGCCCCAAGGAAGACTTACCCAAAAAGGCTAGAAAGGTGGACAGGAGCTTAGAGGAGAAAGGTCCTCTTGCTAAGAAATTTCCACATTTTCCCTTTCCATCCCTTAGCCAATGGGAACCACACAAGATTCCTGGTAGAAGAATGTTCAGTTCTCATCTGGAAATGGGGTCATTACAAATGCAAAAGAAGAGAGAGAACTGAAACAATTATGCAGGACAGATAAGAAGACAAGGCTCAAAGAGGTGAAGTAAATTGCTCAAGCAACAGCAGATCTTGTGCCCACGTGTTTTGTGACTCAAATTGCTACAGCAGGAATGCAGGTAAGAACACTGATTTGGAATAAGATAGATGTGGTTTAAATCCTGGCTCTGCCACTTTGGGGCTAAATGACCTCAGGCCAGACAATTCATGTCCCTGAGGTTCAATTGCTCCACCTATAAAACGGGACAAAAAGCCTATCTACTGGGATGACAGTGAGGATTGAATGTGAAAACATATACAAGGATTTCAGCAGAGTTCTTAGTGTTTTGTAAGATTCTGATAAACGTTAGATGTCATTATTATCAATATTAGCTTCAAATACCCTTCCCAGGTTTCCCTTCTGAACCTTCCTCCCACTTCTTTTGACATCCCTTTGGATACTTTAGTACCTTGGATTAATTTTAGACGTGACGATGGACTATCAGAGAAGCTATTTTGGTTTGGAGGGACTCTCCTTCACCTTTCTGAACACGTCTTCTGGAAGAATATCATACGTCATACAGCATTCGGAGAATGGTTAAGGGAGATGACAAAATTTGGAAGGGCACACAAACCATCTTCATGTATGAGGGCTGTCCGGAGAGAACCCAGCCATGTAATCTGAAAAACAGAGGCCTTTATGGCTGGATTTTTTTCCAAACAGCCTTCATATTTCTACAGCTATTAGTTTTAAAATGGATAAGATTCATTCTGTTTGGCCTCAAAGGTAAAAGTGTTACCAGTTAGTGCGAGTTACAGAGAAGTTTGGTTTGTTTTGATAAAGGGAATTCCAATGACTGGGGCCGTCTGCCAGTCGAATGTGCTAAATTGTGTGGTAGCAGGTCCATCTGAGCTGAGTTGGATGACTATGAAGGTACTCTAACTGGAGACCCAGTTAAATGATCTCCAGAGCCCCTTCATTAAATCCATGAAGTCATCCATTCAATGTAAATAAAGTGAGCTGTTGGGAAATGTGCTGGAGTTTCTGGATGCCATACTTAATGTAGGGTACACATTCTGAGAGCCAGGAGCCAAACCCCTTCTGCAGAGATGTGTGTGTGTTCTCCAGCCCAGTGGCAAATCACATTCCTCCTCGCTCACCAGAGTCCACACATCCCCTATTGTCTTACCCTGGTGAATTTTACCCAGTTCCTTTAACTGCTGGACCTCGTAAGGAAGCAGCCCTAGACCAAAAAGTCAGGAGACCGAGCTCTGCTCCCAGCTCTGCCAGAGCCTTCTGTGACGTCAAGCAACACCTTCCCCATCTCAGCCTCAGTTTCCTATCTGTTAAATAAGGGTGTTGGATTCAATACTGCCAAGCCTTTCCTGCACACTAGCATTTTGCAATCAATTACCACAAGGAGAAAAACTCACTCTAACGACCTTCTTTGGAAAAGCAAGGTCTTTCTCGGCACTCCCTAGAGAGGGCTGGATATGTGTGTGTTGTCTTTTCTAAGAAATGTAATTTATAATCATTAATAAAAATGGATGAACCTGCCATCAGCCTTTTTGGCTTTTCCCAGATTCCCAAGTTATTCCAAATAACTAAAATGAGATGTAAATACCCTAATATTGCCAGTGCGTTCTCTGTTTGAATAAACGCTTTGTAGGGTTTGCACTCAATAGAGCTAAAGCCCCCGTCCCCCTTTCAACTGAAATGATTTCACTGACCAAAGGTTGGTTTGTGGGTTGTTGTTGCTGTTGTTCTTCCACAGACAGTGACAAAAACATGAAGGACATGATAAAAGAGGAGATTCTCAAAGACTAACACAATGAAAAAAAAAATGGCCTGGAAACATGTAGAATGGTCATTCTGAGGCTTATGTGTGAGACTCGTTCACTACGAAAAGCAACTCCACAATGCGACGAGAGTCCATTTACTAATTGTCTGACATCGGTGCGCCTCCTGCTCCCATTACAGTAAAGTCCCTCTTATCTGCTGAGATCGGGATCTGTAATTGTAGGTTAATGGAAAGTCAGGGAAAGCAGAAGTGTACTGAAGTACAAAGAGCTGTCTCCTGGCTCAGAGGGTCTAACTCACAGTGGGCACTGTCAAATCTTCAAAGAAAATGGAAAACACTGGTTAATCCAGAGACTTGGTTAGTTCAGAAGTCAAGGAGGATCGTATTTAAACAACTAGAAATTACAGAAAAGCAAAAAAGAAAGATAATTGCCTATATGCACTCAGAGATAGCATCTTGATATAAGTACTTCTAGACTTTTCTCTTCAAAAATATCATCAATGTAACTTAATATATAAACATATTTTACAATATATGTAGATAATGTATGTAAAGAGGGCATATGAGTCAATCACTTTATAACCCACATTTCACTTTACATGTCATAAGCATCCATTAAGAGTAATAAATATAAAAACATATCATAACTTTATTAGCAATTTTATTTCCTCATTTCAACCCCCTAGTTACCAGCCAAATGCCATCTATGACATACTTCTTTTTCATATTTTCTACAATGAGCATACATCAATTATGAGCATGCACAGAAAAAGGTGCAAAACAGAAAAACAAGCCAAAAATGCAAGCCCAGGGTGTAAGACAGAGCGTAGTAGAGGTTGATAGTGTGGGTTTGGGAATCGAACATGCCTACCTGGCTTCCAAATTCCAGATCTGTGCCTGTGAACTGTGGGGTGTTAAGCAAGTTACTTAACCTTCCCGAGCTTCAATTACCCCACCTAACGAAGGGGGAAATACACCACAGAGGGCTGTTACAAGGATTAAAGAAACCCATGAGTATGCAGCATGTTGCATAGACTTAGTACACAGTAAACAGCTAGCAAATGGTTATGGTCGTCATCATCATCAATGCTTTATCTGATTTTGAAAAAATACGTATCAAAATGGAAAAAAAGACAAAATGCAATTCTACTTTTTATTCAGAAGTTCCTCATATAAATCCCAAGAATGTTCTTTGATTCTTGCATATGATGCGTAGGGTTGTCCCATGCCATTCAGATACTATTCCCCTTCCCGATTATAAATCGCTATGGCACTTTGAGTCCAAAGTTGGTTAAGTACTTTGTAGGATGATGTTTAACAAAACAAATTCAAACGCATAACTGGTCACAATTTTTCTAATGGGTTATTATTACCCCTATGTTTTTAACAACTTTATTGACATTATATTCACTAATAGTATATAATTCACCCAATTTAAATAAAAAATTCAGTGGTTTTTAGGAGAGCCACAAAGTTGTACGACCATCATGATGATCCATTTTAGAACATTTTCATCACCCACCCTCCCAAATAAACCTCCATGTTCACTAGCTATAACCCTCTGTTTCCCCCCCAACATTTTGAGTAACTGCTAGAGTGTTTTCTAAACTGGTTGTACCATTTTACATTTCCAACAGCGGTGAGCAAGGGTTCCAATTTATCTACATTCCTGTCAACTTTTGTAACTACCTGTCTTTTCGATTACAGCCATCCTAGGGTGTATGTGGTGGTACTCATTGTGGTTTTGATTTGTATTTATTCAATGATGTTGAGAATCTTTTCTTACGCTTATTGGCCATTTGTAAATCTTCTTTAGAGAAATGTCTATTCAGATCTTTTCCCCATTTTTACAATTTGGTTATTTTTTTTATTATTGAGTAGTAAGAATTTTTTTTTTTAACATTCTGGATACAAATTTCTTAGCAAATATATTATTTGTAAATATTTTCTCCATTTTGTGGGTTGCTGTTTCACATTCTTAATGGTGTCCTTTGAGGAAATTTTTAAAATTTTGATGAAGTTCAATTTATTCGCCTTTTTATCACTTGTGCTTTTAATGACTTAACTAAGAAACATTGCTTAACCCAAGTTCACAGAGATTTATTAATACTTTTTCTTCTAAAAATTTTATAGTTTTAGCTCTTACATTTAGGTCTATGATCCATTTGGGTTAAGTATTTTTGTATGATGTAAAGAAGCCACCCAACTTCATCTCTTTCAATGTGGATATTCCGTTGTCCCAGCACTGTTTCTTGAAAAACAGAACAAAACAAACAAACAAACAAAACCCCAAAATAGTATTTTTTTCTCACTGAATGAACTGTCTTGGCATCTTTGTTGAAAATAACTGACCATACAGGTGAGGGTTCCGGGCTCTCAATTTTATTCAATTTTTTGTATTTTTATTCTGATGCCTGTACCATACAATCCTGTTGACTGTTGTTTGATGTTCAGTTTTGAAATCTGAAGCTGTGAATTCTCCAGATTGTTCTCCTCCACTCAAGATTCTCCAACATCATTCTGCTGAGTCCCTGACATTTCCATATAAATTTAGGTTCAGTTTGTCAATTTCTGAAAGAAGTCAGATGGGATTTTGACAGGGATTACCCTGAATCCATAGACCAATCTTAACAATATTAAGTCTTTAGACCCATGAGCACAATCGACATCTTTTTACTATTTGTATTTTCTTTTATTTCTTTAAACAATGGTTTATATTTTTTTAGAATATAGGTCTTAAACTTATTTTGTTAGATTCATCTATATTTTATTTTCAAATTGTTTTCTTCATTTCATTTTCAAATTGTTCACTGCCTGTTTATAGAAACACAATTGATTTTTGTATATTAATCTTGTATCCTAAAAATTGTTGAACTTGCTTTATTAGCTCTAGTAAATTATTTGTGCATTCCTTAGAGTTTTCTACATACAAGATCATGACATCTGCAAGTAGAGATAGTTTATTTATTTCTCTCTAACTAGAATGAAATAGATATATGCTTTTTTCCCCCTCCTAAATGTCCTGGATGAAACCTCCAGTACAGCATTGAACAGAAATTGTGAGAACAGACAATTATTCCTGTTCCTGATCTTAGAGGGAAAGGTTTTTGTCTTTCAACATTAAGTATGCTATTAGCTGTGGGATTCTTTGTAGGTGCCCTTTATCAGGTTGAGGAATTATTTCTAGTTTTATCATGAAAGAATGTTGGATTTTTGTCAAATGCTCTTTTGTGTCTACTGAAATGATCATGTGCTTTTGGTCCCTTATTCTATTTATATGGTATATTGCGTTGGTTGATTCTCATATGTTGAACAAATCTTGCATTCCTGAGACCAATTCAACTTGGTCATGGTGAATAATCATTTTTACGTTTTGCTGGACTCAGTTTGCTAGTATTTTTTAAAGAATTTTTGCATCTATATTCATAAAAGATATTGGTATTTAGTTTGGTTTTCCTGTATGATTTTGGTATCAGAATAATACTGGCCTCATCCAATGAGTTGATAAGTATTTCCTCCTCGTATTTTTGGGAGTCTTTGTAAAGAACTGATGTTAGTTCTTTAAAAGTTTGCTAAAATTCACCAGTGAATCAGGTATCAGCCTTTCTTTGGGGAGGTTCTATTATTAGCTTATTCTCTTGTTATTTAGATTTTCCATTTATTCTTGAATCAGTTTCAGTAGCTTTTGGCTTTCCAGGAATGTGTTCATTTACTCGGTAAATTTGTGGCATACAGTTATTCATAGTATTTCCTTCCTTCTGCAAGGTCAGTAGTAATGGCCCTTCTTTCATTCCTAACATTATTAGTCTGAGACTTCTCTGTTTTTTTCTTGGCCAGTCCGAAGATTTGTCAATTTTGTTGATCTTTTCAAAGAGCAAAGTTTTGGCTCCATTTATTTCCTCTATCTTCTATTCTTCATACTGTTGTCTCCTTATTTCTCTCTAATCTTTATTTTCCCCTTCCTTCTGCTCACTTTGGATTCAGTTTTCTCTTCTTTTTTCCAGAGTCTTAAGGTATAAAGTTAGGTTATTTCCTGCTCTTACATTTTGAGGGAGTGTAGGCTCAGACATTACAGTCATAATAGTAATAGCCACTATTTATTGAGTGTCTACTGTGTCAGATAATTGCATACATTATTGGAAGAATATAAAAACACCCTGCAAGTCAAAGCATTCATGTTCCCCTTTTTCTAGTGAGAAAACTGGGTTCAGAAGAACAAATTGAGTTGCCCAAGACTCCATAGCAGAGCCAGTAACTATACCCAGTCCTAAATGACTCAAAATTGGTGCTATTTCTGTCCCACACCGAAAGAACAAAACATGAAATTGGGAGTCATTACACCTGATTCACTTCCACTAAATGCGCCAACATGAGTCCTGCCTCAGTTTCCCCAACTCTTTGCAGCATCAGTGCCTCCTCATACTTTGGGTCTTCGCTCCAACATCACTTTTTCTGAGAGTTTCTTTGACCACTTTTTTGAAAAGAGGCCCGTCTCGTCCTACTTCTTAGAATTATTTGTTTATTTTGTTCATCTAGTGTATGTGTTAATATGCTGTCATTTACTCTTGCTTTTTGGAGATTTTGCCCATTGAAATGAAATCTTCCTGAGATTACTGTCTTGTTCACTGTTTTTTTCCCCACTTCCATTATAGACCCTGGTTCCTAAAACATGTTCAATAAATATCTGTAAATCAAATGACCTGGCAAGACAAGAGGTACCTAAAGTCTGCTCTTTTACAAAGTTATGGGATCTCTTATAGTTGTTTTTCAGTAACAAAAATTCATGCAAAGAAACTCAGGGCAAAGAAAGTGAGAAACTTTCCCTGAACTTAACTTCCAGGACTCAAAGGAACTAGAACATCGTTGAGTATCTGCTCGTGCTCTCTCTCTCTCCCTCTCTCTCTCTCTCCCTCTCCCCTGGCCTCCCATCTCTGTTTCTGTCTACTATGTGTTCTAGTCTTCTAAGGACCAAATTCTTCAGATTAGACATGGTCCATTATGGCTACTTGAAAATAGTTGTTTTAGCTCTTGAGATAATTGGCTCTTACAGGTCTAGTGTCCACAGTTAACTGAGTCTCCTTTTCGGGTCGTTATTTCAAATTCCAGAGAGAGTCTGATTGGCCCAGTGGGCCCGCAGCGCCTCTCTGGGCCATCATATGACTATAGTACATAGCAAGGCCCTTTCTCGGCTTTTGGGCTAGAAATGATTAAGGTTGAGGATATGATTGGCAGGTCTACTACAAATTTAAAATTTTGTGTTTAAATTTTTAATTTTATATTTAAATTATCCACGTGAAGGGCCACGTTCCCATGGATAGTGAGTGAGACCAAACACCAGGTCTCCTTATTCCCAATATACACTGTTATTTTGGACAGAGATCCAAGATACCCTGTCCTGGGCCCACAAAGCAGAATTCATTTTGTAAAGTCTCTTTTGTTTCATGGGCCAGGAATCTGCCTACGATCCACTTAAGGGATATGTGGCCTAGCGAAGGTCTCTTGACTCCTGCTGCTGAGGAAATTGCATTATTGAATTTTTAAATAAACTATTGGCCAGAATATCTAAGAGCCTTTCTTGCAGACCTTGACAGGTTTTGTTTTATTTTGTTTTTAATTTAAAAGTCTTGGCCTGGGGTGAAATGAAAATGTCTTCAGATTTGCGATTAGAGCTCGTGTTTCAGATCTGAAATGCATGTTCGAAACTGGGGTTTGGTGTGACCTGATCTTGGGACTCCATTCAGGGGACTACTGACTCCTGTGAATTTAGGTGGTCTTGATGAGAACGGCCCTTGATCATTACCAGGGGCAAGAAAGACACCCAATTAACCCAACGTGAAGGTCATTTTCCTTCTTCTTCCCCACAGCCTGACAGTAATCAATCAGTCAAAATAGCCCATGTGATTAAGAAAACAAAGGCACGGGAAAGATGCATAACTGTGTGTAAGACCTTCTTGCAACTAACTGATCTAAATCAAGAGATTATGAGTGTGCACGCGCACAGTGCTATCAATATGGGCCAAGAGCACTAAGAAATGTCAATACCGAGGCATCATCTTCAGAAAATGCATTACTTAGGGTTCCCATTTGTATTTCAAATACAATAAATTGTTAGAAAAAGACTTTAGCCCCCCTTAAAATAGCAGACACATACAATGATACTATGTTGAGAATTTTCACAAAAAATGATCGGATTTCACCCACATATCTCAGGAAGGCAGGGCCTTGGGGCTTGAACTAACAAATGATTATCCTCCATTGTAAGAGGGTAAATAAAACCTAATTCATTTTTTGCTTTATTTATTTGTTTATTAATACTCCCTGGTTCCACAAGGATTAATGCAGAATTCTGAAAAGTTTCTTTTCTTTTTTTAAATTTCCCTGGTAGAAATCCAGTTTTTACATCTAAGTTTAAGTCGGAATGTTAAAGCAGGGTAGAGATTCTGGAGGACCCTCTCCACACACACCCCCATCCCAAACTTCACTGCACATATTTGAAAAGCACTACTCAAAAGTGAAGCAACTGACCTGAATCCTCTTAGTAAAAAATACAGTTAATACTTATACTCTAAACCTCTGACTGCATTTCTAGCCCTGTTTTCATTATCTATGGCACTTCTGATTCGAATTACCCCAACTAAACAAATCAAGCATCTGCACAGGGGCAGGGCCCTGGTTTGGAAATAGTCTCAAATAGATAAATAAAACATGGCCCTGGCTATCCCAGACATCATGGTCTAGTAAAGAAACAAACAGAAATACACATGACCTCACCAGAGTGATAGCTATGGGGGAAAATCGAAAGAGTTATCAAAGAATCACTTCTCTGAGAGCTGCTGATCCCAAATATTTTTTTTTCTTTTTCCAGGTAATTTCTTTCAAAATTTCAAGACACCAATAATTCTCAGACTTTATAAGTCGCTCCAAGAGCCAAGAAGTAGAACAACTATTTCGTTCATGGTCTGACACCAGCAAAACTCGCCCCAAAGAAGATTCACAGACCTGAGGAGAAACAAACTTTGGAGGCTGTGTTTCTCCTAGATGGCCCAGCTCCAACCACGTACTGCGTGTGAAGCCCTGACCTGATGTCAGCAGGTCCATGGGCTGCTCAGCAACTAACTAACAGAGGCTCCTTCTTGAGCTGATGGGAAATAGAATCAGAGAGGATAGTGGGTCTATGTTCAATGCTGGCAGTAGGTGGACAAGCACACTTATAGCTGCATGTGCTGGCAGAGAAAGTTTTCTAAGAAAGAGAGGAAGGACATAGACAAGGAGAGATCAGAGGCTCAAGACGTGGAGGGAAGCAAAATATTACATAGCTCTGGAGATAGAGAGTGTGCCTGTGGTTTCTAGTAAGTTGCCTAGCTCCAGCCCCAGGAGGCCACGCCGTATCAGGCCTGGTCTCCATGGCTTTGCCTGGTTATGTCCTTTTAGTAATGGCCTCTTCACCACCTGCACCTGACCATTCACCTCCCCTGTGCTGTACTGGATGAGTTTCTGTTCTTTGCAATACAGATAGCTTTGCTAGAATAATAATGGTTAAAACAGAGACAAAATTATCATTGTTTGAAAAAGATATATTTTGATACCTAGAACACTCAAGAGAATCAACTTAAAAACTATTAAAATTAATAAGAAAGCTCAGCAGAGAGACTGGTTAAGGGGTAAATACACCAAAATGATAGCATTTATCTTTACTACTTGGGAAATAGGATTTTAAAATATCTTATTCACAACAACAGAGGACATAAAATGCTTATGAATAGCTTTAACAAGAAATATATAAGATGCTTATGAAGAAAACCACAGTACTTGACCATGAGACATAACAAATACTTGACTAAACAGGAAGATAAACAGGGTTTCTTGGCAGAAGACTTAGTAATGTAAAGAGATCAGTTTTTCCTAAATTAACTCACAAGTTTATCATATTTTCCAATCAAAATCTTGGCAAGATTTTTGAAAACTTAGCAAGATGATTCTGAAGCTCATCTACAATAATGACAGGAAAAAAGTAGCCCGGTCATTTTTGCAAAATCGGAATTATTAGAAAGGTTTATCATCTCATAGTATACAGCAAGAATCACAAAAACTTTATGTTTCTGGTGTGATAACAGACATGGCTATGGACAAAATAGGCATTACAAAATAAGATTGGGTTTAAACACACACACACATACACAGAGAAATTTATCATTAAAATGGTATCACAAATCTGTAGTTAGAAATATTATTTTCAATACACAGTTATGAGCCCTTTTCACAAGGGGTTAAAAGTCTTGGAGCACAGAGAACCATGTACCAATCCTGCCTACTGTAATGAGTTACAGATTTATGAGAGAATTAAATCAAATGCTTTAAAAATTTTAAAAACAAAGTAAGTAATAGCAAGAATTAATCAAATTGAGTGACAAAGGGAATGAAGATATGTTCATTTAAAAAAAGGAAGAAACTGCCCACGACAAGAAAAATTAGATTTTATTATATAAAAATATAAAATAGTTGTTACTTAAACATCAAAGACAAAAGTGAAATACTAGGGGGTAATTTGGAAAAGTTTTATGCAAATGTAGGACAATAAAAGGCATCCTTAAGACATAAAGGAAATTGATACAAAACTGTCAGATCCTAATTGATAGCTGGCCATAAAATGTCACAAGAGGCAATTCATAAAAGAGAAAACTCAAGTGCTAAATAAGTATATTTTAAACCAGCAACCTCACTAGCAATTAAATAAATGCAAATTAAAACAATGAGCTCTCATTTTCACCTCTCAAATTAGCAAAACTGGAAAACAAAATTCACCTCTAAACAGGGACCTGTGAGATAAGCACTCCCCTGCGGCTGGAAATATAAATTTGTATATCTTTTTTGGGAAGCAACTCAAATAGTGTCTCTAGAATGAAAATACTCAAGTATTTTAAAGCAGTATTCCCATTTATAAGGTCCAAAGAAACTAATTTGCAGTGCAGACATAAAAAATACAATGAGATATACACTGCAGAGATGTGTGTGCATGTGTGCACGCTTTAATAACAGCATAATTAGAAGCAACGATAAACTCAAAAAGAAAGAATTGATTAAAACTGTGGTATATTCCACATGATAGAAATTGATGCAGTCACTGTAAATGAGACTTGGGAATGATTTTTCATTTTAAAAAAGTCTTCATTAATATCACATTTTCAAAACTAGAAAACACTCCTCCATACAAGTAATGATCTCAACTAAGTCAGCACAAACACAGAATATTACTGGGCCATAAGAAAAGATGAAATACTGCCATTTGCCACCACATGGATGGATCCTGAGATTATCAGGCTAAGCAAAATAAGTCAGAAAGAAAGGGTCATGAACCATATGACTTCACTCATATACGGGATATAAAACTGAAAATAACAAAGGTAAAAGACCAACAAACAAAGACTCATGGGCACAGACAGCAGTTGGGTGTTTATCACAGGGTGGGGGTAATAGAGGAGTGGGGGTCACACCCATGGCGATAAGGAGAATGACTCTGGGTGGTGAGCACACAAGGCAGCATATAGGTGATGTATTATAGTAATAGAACTGTACGCTTGAAACCTATATAAATTTACTAACCAATGTCACCCCAATGAATTTAACAAAACAAAACAAAACAAACCCAAAACACCAAACATGGAACTACTGTCAGTGATTTCATCTGGGAGACCGAGTCAAGAAGGACTTTCAAAATTTTTAAATTCTATTTCTGCATTTTAAAAATACATGTGTAAAGGGCTACATATTGCTTTTAGAATCAGGGCCAAGGGGAGGAGAGAACAATGGGGAAAGTCATCTGTCTGTAATGAAGCAAGCGCTTTGATGAAGGTCGTGGCCTTGAGAGCACCAAGCCTGACTTGAGGTGTCAGGGAGGACACATTTCACTTGGAGCTCACAGAAGTGGGCTTGGGGAAGCACGCGATCAGAGGAGATTAGAGGAATACAAATTGGGAGTTAGACACTACTGTGAGAGGCAAAGATAGAAATGATCATCTGTTTAGGGACAAAAAGCATGAAAAAACACTTAGCTTATGCTAACGAGGAAATGAGTAATTAAGCAGTACACGATGACGTTTGGAAATAGATCTGGGTATGGAAGAAACAAAGCAAAGCAGAACTCAGAGGAAATAAGGCTGAGCCCCGGGTGCATCCCCTCTGTGAGCCTTTCAGCCTATGCGTTCATGGAATCCTATCCACATGTCCAGTCACTCCACCCGGTCGACTTGTCTGATGTTTTCTCTAATTCTGCCTTATTTCTCACTCTCCACAGGCCATTTCAGCAGGGAGAGAAAGAGAATCCTGGCCTGCTCAGCTCTGGTAACTCCGGGGCCACTGGTTTTCTCAGCAGGACACCCAACGACCACGTTGAAGGTGAAAATGATGCTATGATTTCAAGACGTTTGGCTTGTGCCCTTCCGAAATATTCCCACCAGAGAAAGAAAGGCAATTCTACCTGGAAGGTAACTGAGCACCTTAGCCAATCAGATGCTGACTCATGCACCAGCAATCAGGCACGGAGCCTCCTTCCTATGCAAGATTGTGCTAGATGCATGCAGGGTATCAGACCGGATGAATAACAAAGAATTCCCACTGCAGTAAATTCATAATTTAATCTACTGGATCTTGAAGTTGGCTGCTGGCGCAATCGCCAAGGGAGCTTTAAAAAACACTGATGCTCAGCTGGCATCCCCAGAGATTCTGATGTCATTGGTCCGGGTGTGGTCTGGGCCTCAGGAGTTGTAAAAGCTCCCCAAGTGATTGTGATGGTCAGCCACATGTGAAAACTACTCTTAAAGGGAATGGAAGACGAAATGACTAACAATTATGTGGTCCTGATCATGTCCCTTTCCTGCATCAAATCCTTCGTGGCATTTCTGGTGCATGTGGCAATGGGTCCAGCACCTTCGTCGGCATTCGTGGTGCTATGTAACCTAGTACCTACATAACCTTATTCCCCCGAGGCTCCCTCAGTAGAAGGAGCTGCCCCAGAAACAGAAACCAGGCAAGTATCTGCCAACTCTACCTGTTCGCTATTGGCTACCTGGAGAAGTGTGCTTAGAAAGACCCTGAGACTATGCCAGCACTCAAAAGGCAAAAGTACCACGAGCTATTAGCAATGTCTGTCATGGACAGGGAATGGACAAGGGCCGTTCCAGAGCTAGATTATTCCTTTGCTCCTCCTGGGCCTTGGGTCTGCCATGTCCTCTAGACCATCCTTCAAAACTCAACACGGGGCCTCTCCGCTACGAAGCCCACCTGTTGCCCTCCAAATTCTCCCCGCCTCGCCTCCTGCGGTTTATCAAGCTTTCCTCTTGAATCTCCATTAGCACTCTGTTGTCACTGTCACTGTGGAAATCAATATCAGCTTTTGTGGACATGCCTCACATACTATACGACCGATTCTAAAACTGCAGCTTGTATTAGAGTCAGGGAGGGGGTCTGCCAACACATTCAGAATTTCCGATTCGGTGGGTCTAGAGTACGGCTTGGGAATTTGCATACCTAACAAGTTTGCAGGTGATGCTGATGGCTACTGGGTACCAGATCTGAGAACCACTGCTCTAACGTATTACAGTGTCCTAAGACACCCCGTCCCAGCTTCATCTTTACACAGTCCTTTTAGCGAGATCCTGAACAGAGTTGGTGCTTATTTTTCATCAAATTAAACCACAGCCATCCAAGACAGACGTGCTAAGTGAGAAATGATTGGTGGAGACACACACTGTAAGAAGTCGCACTGGTTTGGAATGATTTAAAAAACCCTTTTAGATGACAGATTATGTCTCAGAGAGGAGGACAGAGGTCAGGATGATTCCTGGCTCATATGTGAAGTGGAGGGTCACAGAAACAAGGGAGCATTTTCAAAAGATGCCAGGCTGGTACTCTGGGGACACACTTACTGTCTCGGGCAGTCTCAAGCAAGCAGGCTCTGACTCCAGCGAGGGTTTCACCAAAAGGAAGAGAGCGTGCACGTGTGATCACAGGTAAAATGGGGGTGCCTAGGGAGGGGGAACCTGGGCGGGTCTTCATCATGCATGCATGTCTGGAAATATGTCTCTTCTGGGTTTACTGAAAGCCACCCCAAGGCTGCTGGGGGACGCGGGGCAGCTGATAGAAGATGAATGAGATGGCTCTCTGGGAAAACTCCCCTAGCTCTCACCGGCTAGAGTTTAAAAGCCATTTCAGCAATTGTTCAGAGCTGTCAAATGTCTCTGTCAGATCGATAGGTTACTGTGGAATTTGCCCAGACTGTTGGCCAATCAAAATGTAAATTTCAGATAAATTTAATACATAAACCAACTTGTCTTCCTCAAGCCATTCTGAAAGTCATGGAAAGTAATTTGACTTTTCCTCTTGACTGTCTGTCATACAGGAGACACGTTTTTGCTGGTATTAAGTATTTATTTGATTCAAAATTCACTGTGGGTCCAGTGGTGGCAAGGGAAGTCTAGGGTATGGGTGCATTTATGATCATGTCATACATGAGCTTCAGAGAGAGCCGGCAGGTTCAATCATTTGGGTACCCTTTATGGGAAATATATAAATTAATATGAATATGTGTGCTGTCTGCATGCACATGGAGGTGTTAAATTCGCTCATGGGATGTGTGATTAAAAAGTCATGAACTCCCTCTCTATGCCTCCCATGGGCCGCCTCATTTTTGAAACCATGCAATGTGTGTCTGGATACACGGTTATGCGTATGCATGTTGCAACCTATCTCTTCCAATGAGAACCATAAATCTTTAACATTGAAAGAAAAGATTTATAGCCCAGCCAGGAGTGGCTCCAGGCCCCATGGGAAAGTAAGCATTAGAGACATGTCCTAATTTTTCATATGGAAAAAAAAGTCATAATGGGAAAATCATGTAAGCAAGAGGTATAAAGCTTTAAACTCAGGAATGTCGAAAGTAGAGATTGTGCATTTTTTGAATCATTTTTTCCTTTGGTTATTAGACTGCAGATGACTTACTTCCACGTGGCACTAGTTTAGAAAACACTTTCATGTCCATTAGCCATTTGATTCTCACAATGACACACTGAAGAGGCTAGGATGGTACACATTTCACAGATGGAGAAACTGAGGCCCAGGCAGACGAAGTGTCTTGACCAAAGCCATAGAGTGAGGGAAGAACCAAGATTTGAACCCAGGAATGCAGAATATTCTCCACTATACCCTCAGATACCCTCTTCTACCCACCCCAGCCTAGTCCGCCCTTTCATGTGATGTATTAGGTAAGCTCTTGTATCAGATTATTTTATGGCTGCCGTACCAAATCACCACAAACTTGGTAGCTCTTACAGTTCTGGAGGACAGAATTCTGAAATGGGCCTCACTGAGTTAAAATCAAGGTGTCCCCTTCTGAAGGCTCTAGGGGAGGATCCGTGCCCTCGCTTCTCGCAGCCTCTATGACAGCTGCATTCCTCAGCTCCTTGCAAAGACTTCAAGTCAGGTGGACTCCTTCTCGTGCTGCCCTCTCTCTGGTCTTCTGCCTCTCTCCCTCTTCCATTTTTATGGGCCCTTCTGATTACACTGGGTCCACCCAGCTTATAACATAGGGGTAATCTCCCTGTCTTAAGATCAGCTGATCAACAACTTAATTCCACGTACGTTAACTCCCTTCTGCCGTGCAACCTAACACGCATGGATCCCAGGATTAGGACAAGGGCATCCTTGAGGAGCCGGAGCGCTGCACGCCACAGCTCTCTGGCTTTTTAGCCTCTAATGAGTGCAGCCAGGGCGGGGCACTGGCCGGAGATCGGAAAGAGGAAAGAGGTCCAAGTACGCACGAGGCTGTCCGGAAAGTATCCAGACAAGTAATGGGAAAAACGGAGGCATCTACGTCTGGATTCTTCCCTGGCAGCCCCCTGTCTCTCCTGCTCTCTCCTCACTGCGCTGCATTTCCTCAGAGGCTGCAGCCTTCTGCTGAGGCCCCAGCACTGGTAGGGGGTCCTTTCCTATGGCTAAGACTCCCTTTGGGTCCCACAAACACTCCTTGCCCTGCTCCATTGGGCCTGGGGTGGGAGCAGCTGCTGTAGGACCCCTAGTGGTGCCCTTAACCTTCCCCACGCCTTTTGTCAACAATCCTCCCATCAAACCATTTTCGATCGCTCCTTCAAGGGTGGCATCTGTTGCTTGCCAGGCCCCTGGCTAATGGGTGACGAAACCACCATCCAAGGCCAGCTCTTACCGCTACCCGACACTTGGCTGCACCAATGGGACAGCAACCAAGGCGACAGGAGAGGAAAAGGCACGGTTCTAGTTCCACGGTCACTTCCCGGTTTTCCTTCCCTGCCTCGGGCATAACCTCGGGGCTAACCTACAGCAATGGCTACGAATATTCTCACTTTCATTAATGGAAGGCCCCCGTTTTGGAAAGCAGAAGAGAGAATCCCCTCTGGTCCAAAGTGACCCAACAGATAATGAGAAAAACGAGTTCTGTCCTTAGGTCTAGTGAATGTCAACCCTCGCAGACAGACGCGTCTTCTCCTGAGCCCAGTCTCACTCCTCGTGCAGCTCTGCCACGAGCCGACTTGGGGACGTGGGATAAATGCCCAGGGCTCAATGCCCAGTGCTTGCTGTGTGCCACAGGCCCTGCCTCCCGGGCTCGCTTCCCCAGCCTCGTCTCCTACCACACCCGCCCCCGCCCCATTCCAGCCGAGTCACCCGGCCTACCTTCCACCCCTCTACCTGGAAAGACGGTTCTCACCTGAGGCCTTCGCCCTTGCTGTCTCTCTTCCTAAAATCCTTTCTACTCAGAATCTCGAAATGGCTATTTATTCTCAATATTGGGGTCTTCATTCAAATGCCACCTCTTCAGGGAGAGCTTCCCTGACCAACCTAAACAGCCACCCCATCATAGCACCCCAATACGCTTCATCGTAATCAGCATAATATGAAATTACCTTGAAGCATTTTATTTTCTACATTCCCGAATGGAATATATACTCCAAAAGACCAGTGGCCTCATGTAATGGCTTATGCCCTGCAATATCCCCAGGCCTTGGAAGTACGACCAGTACATAGAGTTGTTACTAAATTCCTAAATTGAATGGCATTAGCGAACGCTTATTCAAAACTTGCGTGCCAGCCGCCGTTCCAGCGGCTCAGTATGGATTTGCACACTTATTCTCTGCACTAACCAACACTCTGAGGCTAACAGTACTGTCATCCCCTCTTCACAGGTGGGAAAACTGAGGCTCCCAGGAACCTGAGGTTTGGGCACCGCGGTTACAGACTGCCCAGCTGGTCCGCAGCAGAGGAGGGGTCCACGCGGGGCAGTGGGCAGCAGGGCCTCCGCGTTAATCACCCGGCTGCACCCCTTGTCCCGTACACGGGGGGGGGGGGGGGGCGCTCTGGGTTTTCTGTGGAAGGTTCCTTGTCCCTCGCTCTCCCTCTTCATTCACTTCGCCCAAGAGCACGGGACCTCCTGTGCAAATGTCATCGTCCACCACCAACAGAATCAGGCTGACCAGATGTCCCGTGTTAAACGGGACAGAAAACAGTATTTCAGACAGTCACTCATCATTGAATGCATAAAGATACTTTCTGACTTCTAAGCCATGTAGCTTGGTCCAAAGTTATGACCGTTGAGTCCCAAAGTGCCCAAGACAACGGCAATCAGTAAACCTAACAGGGAAAAGATGAGAGAACACGTGGCCAGCACCACCGTGAAACCTGGCGTAACACCAGCCCCCACAGCAAAGTCACGGGCATGAAAGGATTTCCAGAGGAAGGGGCTGCACTGGGCCCACTGGGGGGCAGTGACAGGGAAGCAAAGGGACTGAGATGTTGCTGTGAAGGCAGCAGCTCGCCAAAGCTAAGCGGGCACCCCAACACACCCCCAAACCTTCAGCCTGGCCTTTTAAGTCTCTCGGGCGTGTGCTTATTTTCCCCCTCCCCGCTCCCCAGCATTTGCTTCTACTGCTCCCCGCCCCCTACCCAATCTCAGTCTCCTCACCAAATACAGTAACACCCCACAGAGTTTTCAAGAACAAAACTGAGTGTCAGGCATTAGTTAGGAACCAGGAGTGCCATTAAATGGCTGTTGCTTCTAAAGTGATGGTTGGTCGTGCAGAGCCTGTGGATGAGGGGTAAGAACCTGGGAAAGCAGAGGCGTGGGGGGCGTTGGTGATGGCAGGATTCCCGGGGCTCCTTCGTTAGAATGTGCTGATCAAAGCAGTGGCTCGTGAAAGTGATGCGGGTGGGCAAGAAGCCTGCACGTCGGGAAGCATGAGAAAGTGCTAGAAAAAGATAAAATCAAACACGGGATTCGCTCAAGACGTTTAGACTTCATAACCCTCTGGTCACCTGATTTAATGCCAATAACGACAGTCGTAATGATAACAATAACCAACCGATTTTACTGAAATTTTTGCAGGAAAAACGACCCTGGTCCTGCGAGCATGAAAGAAGCCAGTCCTAGAAAGGGGCTGTCCTCACCACTGGGGAGGCTCTGTGGGATAGGGGAGTGTTTGCTCCCGGGTGGTTTCCTTGCCTTGTTTTTGCAGAGCAGGCTGGGGTGCCCATCCTGCCTGGTTCTACGAGGTGATCCAAAAATATGGGGAATGTTTAAGTGAAAAAGAACTGTTGCAGTAAAAGACACATTGCCATGGATCCCCCTCAAAATTCTCCCCCACCCCCCACGTCCAACACACTCACCCCATCGTTCCTGCCACTTCCTGAAGCCGTCCCGGAAGTCCCCTCTCGTGAGCGTCTTCAGTGGCGCTGTCGTCGCCGCCTCGATGTCCTGAAACGTTCACCTCTCACGGTCATTTTGACTTTGGGGAAGAGCCAGGAGTCGCACGGCGCCAGGTCCGGTGAATATGGTGGACGAGGACACACCATAATGTTTTCATCTGACAGAAACTGCCGCACCGGAAGCGACGTGTGACCTGAATCGATTCAGGACATCGAGGCGGCCACGACAGCACAACTAACGACCCTCACGAAAGAGGACTTCCAGAAGGGCTTCCGGAAGCGGCAGGAACGATGGGATACGTGTGTTCGTTCGAAGCCAGGGGGAGGACTTGCGGGCATGAATGGCAGTGTGTCTTTTCCTGTAATGCGTTTATTTAAACAGTCACTGTATGATTTTATCCCACCTTGTCACTGGCACCTACGTAGAAGCCTGAATGCCTACGCCCTCCAGGCCGCTCGGCTCTCCCACACCACCTTCCTGACTTCCAGCCTCTTTGGCACCAAACATCTAAATTCATCAAATGGATTATTCTCCAAACCGTTTTCATGCATACCTCTCGCCTATCAATAAGATGATGAACTTGCAGAAAAGGGGACCGTCTCCCACCTGCCTTTAAAGCCCGGAACGAACACAGGTTGGGTTTTAGAATGAACTTTGCCGAACGGATTTGCAGTGTTGACAGATGTTGTGCAGGTGTGCGAGGCAGGAGGGAAGGCGGGGCAGGTAGCCCTGGTCAAACCTTTTGGGAAACACTGGGTTAAACAAAGTTTAACAGGTTTCTTCCATACAGGCCTCCTCCATCCCTTTCATATGCAAATGCACAAAAGTGGCTCTGAGAGGGGGCTTTCCTGGACAGAATCTGCAAAACATATTGCCATAGAAGCCTTTGTTTTACAGACAAACTTATAAGATTCGTACTCCACTGAAAACACTTGTAGGCGCCGAGGTCAGCCTTTCCCGCAGGCCCTCTCCCGAAGGCTCCAAGGGTGCTCAGAGATCCGGGACCAGCGGCCCTTAGTTCCTGCCCAGAGAGACCGAAGGGCCAGGGCATTCACAGGGTCAAGCCAACTCTGATACCCTCTTAATAAAACCACATGAGGAAGAGAATGCCACACCCGCACCCCTTCCAGAGGAAGCTTTGAGTGTGACACTGACGCAAGCCCATGACACAGGCGATCATTGCCCCTCCAAGGCCTAGAGAAAGAAGATGATTTGTCTTTGGTCACTGAGCCAGCAAGTTGCAAACTAGGGACTTGAACTTAGTTTCTTCACTCCAAACCCTGTCCTCTCTCCAAATGTGCCCAGCAAATAAAGGGGGGGTGGGGGGGGGGGGTCAGAAGGAAGGAAATGTGAGAGAACCTCAGGTAGGTCCATCGACAGAGACCTTTTATCTGAGGATGAGATGGAATGGGCCTTGGGTTTAACTAACACCCACGAGTTCAGAGAGGCCCGGGACGAAAAGCTGGGCCCATGTCCAGTCCTCTGCAGCGTTATAAGCTGAGACCAAGACAGCCTATCTTTTCCCCTCCCCAGCCATCCCCTGATGGTAACTGAGGTTATGTCAGCATTTCCAGGAGGTGTATTTATGTAGTGCTTTTATCAAGCAAGGCCATGGCCACGATCCCACAGCAGGGCCAGGTCAGGCAACTGAAACATTACATCATCTCTGTTGAGTTGTTCTGGAAAGAGAAGCCAGAGCAGCAAAGGGGCCAGGCTGATGGGGAAGAAGAGAAACTCCGTGATAAACAGAGAACAGATGCTACATTCCAGACACGGTCTGAATCAATCTTCCCCGGAGTCCTGCAAAGGGGGCATTAGAAACCAGTTGTGTGGATGAAGCAACTAGTCAAAAGGGCTAAAGGGGTTCCACAATTGGGCATGTGAGCGATAGAGACCCCAATCTCTGATTCTAGAGTCTGCCCTCCTTGCCCTATTTCTCCCTGCCTCTTGGCCTTCCGAGTCCAACGCCGATTCTCCCCCTTAACTCAGAGCAACTTCCCTTACCTCTCGGAGCCTCAGATTTCTTATCCTAAAATAATCATAGTTCTTCCTTATTCTAGAGACTGGCAGGATATGAGGAGCAAAGATTTGAACACATCTTTGATCAATTAAATGATAAGTACGTACAGGCTGACCAGATGTCCTGTTTCACAATGGGATGGAAAACAATGGTCCTGACACCTTGAATTGAGCCCAGTGGGACTAGGCTGTATGCGGTAGTTTTGTAAGTAGAAACAAGAGTGGTCAACAAGCGGGAACGTACTGAATATATATTTATTTGCCTCTTTTTCGTAGTTCTTTTAACATACGAGGGCTGTCCAGAAAGTATCCAGCCATATAATATGAAAAACAGAGGCATTTATGGCTGGATTTTTTCTGGACAGCCCTCATACGTGTGTTAGGTACCTATATACAGAATTCATAAACCATTCGGCATCGTGTGCTTCCTTTCCGACATGTTGCTTTCCTCATGTTTTCTTTTTAGAGGAATAATAATGTCACTTCTAAATCATGCCACACTTTACCTCGGTAGGGTTCATTTAACATCCCTTTCAATATTCTAGTCTCTAATTGCATCACTGAAGGATTTATCTTCATGGTTTTGTGCAAAATGTAGCATCTTTCATTGTGAGTTTTCCCTTCCTAAATCAAAGCTCAGGTCCTCAAAGATACATTCTCTAGTGCGGTGGTAGGGACATGGTCACTAGAGCTAGCTTGGGTTCAGTCCTGGCTCTGCCACTGACCTGCTGTGGGACCTCGGGCACATCGCACTGCCTTCTAGATGTAAAGTAGGACAGTATTCGTGCATGCCTGCTGTGCAATAAGGGTGTGCACACGCAACGCTTAGAACAAGGTCTGGAATACAGCACATCTCAGTAAACATTGCCGTGATCACGTTAGTCCAGCTCTAGAAACACAGAAGAGATTACGGTAGATTATCTGTGACCACTGTTTGTTTAAACTTGCTTTCAGGTATGACTAACAAAAGTGCATTTGAGCTGGTCAATCATTACTTCAATAAGGGATTGTACAAATAAATACGCAAATACACATATGATTACAAAATGAGTGCTTTGAGGAAAAATTAGCAAGTCACTCTGAAAGAGTCAAACAGGAAAGCATATTTTATATACAAGTTTCTTTATATAGAAGGCCTCCTTAAAGAAGAAGCATTTCAAGAGGAAGCCTGAAGGATAAGGAGAGGTTGGCCAGGCTAAGGGTAAGAAAAGGGGACAGTGTTACAAATGCACCGTGCCATAAAAAGGCTGGGGTCACCTGAGAAGGAACAAGTGGCTGGACCGTGGTGAACAAGGGAAGAGAGAGAGAGAGAGGAGAGACGTGGGGAGAGAGAAAGGTGGGATATTCAGGTGGCGCTCTGTAGACCATGATGAAGAGTTCGGATTTTAGTCTAAGAAACAGGATGCTACAGCAAGGCTTTGCACAGATACCCTGTGCAATCAGATTGGCATTTGGTATCGGACCAGACTGACAGCCATGTACCAGGAGCAGATGTAGAAACCAATTAAAAGGCGATTGCTGTAAACAGGGCTGGAGGTGATGGTGTCTTAGCCTAGGGTGATGATGAAAATAGAGACAAGTGCATGGTTTCAAGAGGCATTTTGGAGGCAGAATCATTACAACTTGGATGGCTTGGATGTGGGGGTTACTAGTGTCCCAGGGAACGTGCTTTGAGATTCAGTGTATTGAAATTATTTCCATTAGAACAGGATGGAATCCAGTCATTGCACGGGACTCAATAGCAGGCCCACTTAGATTAAACATGAAAAAGAAACTGCCAAGAATTAAAATCATCTCCAAATAAAATAATCTGTTGAAAGAGGTAACAGAAACGACTTCAGAAATGATCAAAAAAGGTCTGGATCATGGAATGAGATTTTATAAAAATGATTCAGAAATCCCTCCCCATGCCCCAGGACATGTTTCAATATTTGTCTCAGAATATTCATAACTGATTTACTTATCAACATAATAACTAACACGGAATGCTCACCATGTGCCAGTTTTAAATTAAACATTTAATTTATTTAATCCTTAGAGCTACTCTATGGGGGTAATACTAATATTACCCCCATTTTACAAATGAGGAAGCTGAGATACAAAAATATCGAGTAACTCATCCAAGGTCGCACTTTGGGTACGTGGGTAGAGGAAGGATTCAAACCCAGGCAATCTAAATCCAGTAGACACAACTTAAATAACTCAACATTGGGAAATAGTTCAGGCCATTATAGCACAGCCATTCTGTAGAAGAGTAGTATGCTATTAAACACAGTGGTCATGAAGACTATGTAGTAAGAAGGAAGAAGGAATGAAAATAACATTCATGTGTGTGTATCACAATTATCGCTGTGTACATAGGTATATAGGAAATGAACAGGAAGGGATTGTTAGGGTGAACTGTAGCTGACATTTTTTCTCTGTCTTCTTTCCAAATTTTCCCCAGTGTGGCAAGACTATGTAGATACATTCAGAAAATATTGTTGCACTTTGAAACAGATGATAATGATTTGCACCAAAAAAAGACCTGGAAAGAGATTGGACTTCCACAAACTTTCCCAACATGGAAATTCGATGATTCTATTTGAGTGGGCTTTTTTATGGGCAAACTGAGTATCCAATATGAGGATCTGGTTGAAGACAAATCCACCACCAATGAAATGCAAAATCTCAAGCAAAAACTTTTATTTTGATTTAACAGTCCATAATCCAAACTAAACACCAGTCGATTATGACAAATATGTTTTTGAGGCCTCAGATCTCTGTATTATTAGTCACACATCCCTGACAAAGTTGCTAAACTTCCATAAATATGTTTTTAATGATCGGATAATATTTATCTAATGCACACTCTCTCTCACATTAAGTTGAAATTAAATGCACCGTTTACTGTGTCATATGCTTTCATGGCTTCAACAATCCTCTCTTTTATTCTCTTTTGAGCTCTGATAACAATTTTCAATGCAGTTGTGTGACATCTGGAAGCTGAGCGATGCTGTTGGAGGGTTCTCAATCTTCCGAGTTTGATGGGTCCTGATATATAATAGGAGGCCACCTCTCACCCACTTTTCCCAGATGACACAACGCATCTAAGACACACACGTTTAGGAAACATTCGTGTTGTCTGCCTTTCCCCTCCTCTGAGCTGAGCCACATTCTACAACACGTCAATATACGTCGCCTCAAAAGAATATAAAAGAATACAAAAAGGTCTCTTCTACTTTTTTTTCATTTATTATCAACTACCTGACCCCAGAATAGTGGATCTATTCTGGATTGGCCCTATTTCTTAGGGAGGTCTAGTCAATTACTAGAGATGAATACTAATACACCTTTACATTTTATTGAAGACATTTCTAATTATAACACACACTACTGGTTTGATAAGAGCTCCTTGGGAAAAGTAGGGAAGCACTGCATTAATAGGCACATCAATTGCAAGACATATCCTAATTTTAGAAATGTTTAAAAAATAAAAAACATATATCTCAAAATTTAGAAAACATGATATCTGATATGTCTAAATTGGCAAAATGTAGTTGTGTCCATTTTTCCATTTCCTTTTATTCTCAAAGTAAGACTGTGAACCTATTTTTTTTTTTTTTACACATTTTGATCTCTTTGCACAGATGAGGAAACTGAGTCTCCGGGTTTAAGTGACCTGATGGCAGAGGTAGGACTCTAAGCAGCTTTTCCCAAGCATGTCTCCACATCAAAGGGACATTCTCCCTTCCTCAAATGAGAACCTGTGGGGCGGGGACACTGAACTTGCAGGCACAAACTGAGTTCCTTCCTGTGGTTCGTCACTATCATTGGCAGAATTTGGGAGGGGGGGAGCTGGCTTACCCACAGTAACTGATGTTTAAAGTTATTTCCAGTGTTCAAAGTTCATGAATTACGAACTTAAAAAATCCATCGAAATTTCATTGAGTATTTATTTATTTGCCAACCGTTCAGTTCTTTATCACTGCTCTAGGAAAAGAGTGTTACACCACCGAGTAGCTCATAGACCCTGCATGCTGTGTTTTTCCACTTCACATACACCTCCTAAGATTGACAGTCACAGCAGGCCTATGAGGTAAGTGAATTATTTCACAGGTAAAATTGAGGCACAAAGAAAGAAAGTAGCTTGCTCAACATCAGGAATTCAGATCCAGATTGTTCTGATTCCAGAGCAGGTTTTGGACTAAATACCAGGGAGGAAAGCCTCTTCCCTTAAGGCATTTAAAAACCACCTAGTGAGATAAGATGAAAATAAATGGAAAAATGCCACCCGGTAGATATCACCCCTTTTTCAGACAGACACATAGAGCCTAAAGCTAGAAAATATCAGTGAGACAACATTCATACCCACAGTTTCTATGACCCATTCCCATTATCTCTCTTCCTCTACATTGCATCTGCCATCCCGTTGCCTTTTTTTGAGAGGGAAGGCATGTCCAAATGATACTCATTAACTGTCCCAACATGAAAGGTTTATCAAACTTGGATGATGTGGCCGCACCCAGTGATTTATGTCTGAAATTCTGAGGACGGGCTGTGACAACTGACAGGTTCTGTCTTTTCAGATTCTCCTATTTCCTCTATCGCTGTCACTTCCTGCCCGGTCCACACTTGGCCCAACCACAAATGCTGCCTGCCACTTTTATGATTATTGGTGGTTAGATATGATGAATTCTGATACCAGTCAACTATGGAGGAGATATTAAATACATTAGCTAATTTCCCCTTGATGCCTCATCCAATATGAATCAATATTGGTTTAATAATTAACATGTTTAAACATTTTTATGTATATTTCATGATGAGACGATGAATGTTTATTTTATGAAGATGAAATATTTAGCTCCCCGCCATCAACAGCAAAGCCATTCCAAGTTGGAGCTTTCTCTTTTGCCTGCTCCTGGGGCCATCTTTGCGTGTCCGGGGAAAACTGGCTGGTTCTCACAGAGCGTAGCCTGGTGCAGAAGGCCGAGTCGATAATGAGAAATTGAAAGCATCTGGAAGAGGAAAAGCTAACTGCTGGGGAGCGCGTTCCGAGAGAGCCTGCTGCAATGGCGGTTCCACCTCCCAGCTTTGCCTTAATTCTACTAGAAGTGTATACTGAGTGTTGGCTCTAAAGCCAACAGATTCAGATCCCTCACTCAAGGAGAGGCAGTATCATGGGATGGGGTCAGAAGGAGGACTTAAAAGTGGCTTTTGCCCACCTCTCCCCACCCAGGGACATTTGGCAAAATCTGGATGTATTTTGGTTTGTCGTACCTATAGGGCATACTAATAGCATCTCTGGGTAAGTCCAAGGATGCTGCTGAATGTCTCAGAATGCACAGGCCAGCTCTCCACAAAGATTCGTCGAGTCCAATGTCAGTCGTGCCAAGATAGAAGCCTGGTTTATAGTTAGCCAGCACTGGGGCTGACTCCCAGTCCTGCCAAATGCAGTTATGAGAACGGAGGGAGTTTCTGGTCCTTGCCTTCCATCTCTCTAAATTGGGAGATAATAACCATAAAGAGATCTAATTCACAATGTCTGGTAAAAATTGAAAGGACAAATATTAAAAATTCAGAGTTTGGCATACAGGGACGGTCCCAGGATGCCCACCTGATTCTGGGATGGTGGGACGAACTAGCAAACCTCGAAAAGAATGAGGTAGGAGTAGGTTACACAAAAAGGCACACAATTCTTGAAGCCCTGTGTCCCATCTTCCTACTGTAACTTGGAAGTTCCTTAATATATTAGCATATTTGGGGCTTCTCGGTGACCACATACACTCTTATAGATCACTACGCCACTCACATTCCTTAGTTGGCATCCCACCCCCCCACCATCTTCAAAGCTAGCAATACCAGCTGAGTCCTTCTCATGTTACCATTTTTCCAGTTCTACTCTTCCGTCTCCCTCCTCCATGGTTAAGGGCCCTCATGATGACACTAGACCCACCCGGATAATCCAGGATAACATCCTTATTCAAGGTCAGCTGGTTTGCAATATGAATTCCATGTGCAACTCTCATGCCCCTTTACCTGTAAAGTAACTTGTCAACGGTATTAATAATCACAGGATGCAATTATTCCCAGAGGAAAATCTGAAACGAAAAGAGGTTATAAAACCTGTCTCAAGTCCAGCTCCACATGTAGAATCAGAATTTGAACTAAGTTGGGCAGTTATAGTCATTCAACTTCCTACCAACAGTAAGTCTGCCTAAATTAGCAGGAAATGTGTTCTCTCTGAGGACTCCGAAACACAACTTCCTGATCTCCTATTACACATCCCAAAGCATGTCAGGGCTTCCGCGTACAGTATCCAGTTAATCTGCACAACGTGAATGATAATAGCACATGCTGTTTATTGCACACCTGCTCTGTGCCGTGCATTTCATATATGTTAACTCTGTTCCTTATAGCGATCTTACAAAGTAGGCAATATTATATTCATTCCTAGAGTGGAAGAAACCGAGAGTGAGGAAAGTTAAATAAATTACCTGAAGCCAATGTGTTAGCTAATTACTTAATTGTTAAGCTCTCACACTATGTCAGGCACTGTTCCAGGAGCTGGGAATACAACAGAGTAGCGTGCTTTCCTCCTCATTGTAAAAGAGAGATCATCATCAAATCAATAAATAAAGGAATTGATCACGTGAAAGGTGATGAGTACCATGGAAGACGTTAACGGAGTCTAAAAATAGAGTGTTCTGGCGATGTGTATAGAAAATGCTGTTGGCTTAGCAAAATCATCACTGGGAAGAAGCACTGAGTGAATGAGAGACCAGCATATGAAGCCATCTGGATAAGAGCATTTGAGGCGGAGGGACTGTCACAGACAAGAGTTCTAAGGACAGATTGAGATTGGTGGGGTCAAGGAACAGCAAGAAGGCAAGTCTGGTGGGAACTGGTGAGAGAAGGGGGAGAAGATTTTAACCTGATGAGGTCCAGATGGGCAGGGCAGTGTAGGTCAGTGCAAGGACTTGTTACTTGCAATGAGGCAGCAAGGTATTAATCAGAAGGTTTTAAGTACAAGAATGGCAAATATGGTTCCTATTCTAAAAGAAATACTTGGGTGCAGGGACAAAAGTAAGACTGAGGGAGCAAGGGGGACCCGTGTGGGGCTCCCAGTGTATCTAGGATATATTTCGAAGGAAAGTCAGCAGGACTTGCTGGTGGAGTGGAGGCAAGAAATCAGAAAGAAGAGTCAAAAAGGAGCCTGGAGCTTTTTGGTCTGAAGAGCTGAAGAAAGAGGGGTGTCCTTTACTCTAAATGGGGATCCCTAGGTGGGTCTGGGAGGCATGGCTTTAGGTTTTTATGTGAACTGGTAAGATATCCAGAGAAGGGGAAAACAACTCAGAGAAGCTAGGATGATTTCTAGATTGCAAATGCCCTTGGGCAGAGGTTGGACTAGGGGGGTGGTATCGAGAGGGAGAAGTCAACAGATTGACCTTTGATAAAATTATGACAATTAATTGATAGTAACAAGAGGGAGAGCCACTGTGTGGGTCCTAATCCCAGCAGGCTGGTCGTGGTGGGGGTTAGGGGGTACGCAGACATTCTCATTGACCTTGTAGTGAGACAGGGAGCAAAGTCTGAGAAAAAGGTGATGAGTGGGGGAGAGGTGCTGGAAATGGGAGGAGAACAAAAGAGAAATGAAATAATTACAATAAACGGGAAAGGTGGTAGAATTCGAATCTTGGTCCATTGGGCTCCAATGGCAACAAAGTTCTCATATCCCATATGGCTTAAAAATTATCCTGAAAGGTTAATGTCTTATTCCAACTTGAAGGAACAAAATGGAAATTTCAAGAGTTTGTGGGGCCTAAGACCACTCAGTTTGTTGTATTGCAAACTCAGATTTTAGAGTAAACCTTCAGACAACCACTTCACAGCCCCATGAACCTATTCACAATCCCTCCTGTGGCGATAGGAAGTTCCATGGGTGACAATTCTATAAAGGGGCAGTGAGGTACTGGGTCCCCACCTCAAGCCCCCTGGAATGATGGCAAATGTAAAGTTATCTGGAGGTTTCCTTGGGCTTTCTCAGCTGCATTCTGGCCTAATGTCTCTGCCTGGTCCTTAGTGAACTTACGCCTTTTGCCCCCAGCTTTCTTTATGTCTCAGGTCAAGTTGAAGAAACAGATAGAAAACCAGCTTCATTCTGGCCCCATGTGTCCGTGACGCCTGGCAGAATATCTCTGTGTTGAGGGCCTTGAGAGAGGGCTGGACTTGCCTAGAAAAGAAGAGATCAGGATAGAACATCTGCCTTTCATTTTTCCCTTCCTCCAGGGTTCTGTCCCTTCATTTCCTTGCTCTTCTTCATCTTGAGAAACTTCACAGCTAACTATGCCACTTCATGGAAACTTTATCGTACAAGGTAATTTTTTATGATTTCAAGTCTCGGACTATTTCCCTGGGTTAAAAGACCTTGGAGGTACCATGCCCAACCTCATGTTGCTGCAATGAGGAGACCGAGACCCAGACATAAGAAGCGACAGCAAATGCAGGATCCGAAATCATGGCCCTTGCGGTCCCATCGAGGGCTACAGGAAAATTCCAGAAGTTTGCATATTCTTAAAACTTCAGGGTGGGCCACCAAAAGTAAACCAGGTTTCACAGTTCTCCAACTAGATGCCCCATCCCTAAAATGACATTTGCAAATAGCATCAGGGAAAACATTTTTTTCCCTTTGTTTTCGATGTCTAAAGTTTAAACTTTCTTTAAAGGTTGTATTCTAAAAAGGATGAGTTCATGGTGAGTCAGTGACTCCAAGACAGACTGCAGGGCTATTTAAAACCCTGTGACTTCTAGTGCTTCCACCACAAAAGGCAGAGGTGGGGCCCAGAGAACACGGGCTGCAATATAGAGAAAGTGGGGTAAAAAGAGAGATGGATGTCACCAAGGACCATTCAGACAACGTAAGGATCTCGGTTCCAGCCTCCTTGAGTCGCTGCTTCCCTGTCCTACCTACAGACTTAACTGCATCTCTGCTCACTCCCCTCCTTCTCTCCTCCCTTAGGGTCTTGTATTACCTAAGATTTTTCCTCCTGCTCCATGTCTTTGAACTTGTCTCTTTGAACATCTCATGTATTATTTTATTCTGTCAGGTGGAGCCTCCATTTCTGAGATGCCTAACTCTCCTTCACTCCTGTCTTCCATCCAAGAGTCACCTCTCTCCCAGAGCAGCTCCACCTGGGTGTCATGTTCTCCTTCTTTCAGCTCTTTTCTCTGCAGTCCTTCAAAGATGAGTGCTTGGAAGAGGTTCTCAACCTTGACTGATCGTACGTTCTTACCTGCCATCAATTCCCCAACCCAATAAAATCAGATCTCCTCTTCCCGAAGTTTGTCCACGCGTCTCCTGCCAAAGACACTAACAGCTTCCTAATCACAAAACCCACCGGACACTTTCAGCTTCTTTTCTTAATTGATGTCTAAGCCATTTGGGATGGGCTCCTTCCTCCTTGAAACACTTTCTTCTGAGGACTCTCAGGTTCTGACAGAGATTCTTCCTCTCTCATTGGAAAGTCTTGCCCCTGACTTTGTACCTAGGGATGTTTCCTAGGGTGCCCTTTGACCCTCTTTCCTTCCCTTCAATTTCCTTCTCTTTGTTTTCCCTCTGGGTTTTCCTTCTCCTTCTCTTCCATTCCTTTCCCTTGGCCTTTCTTCTCCATTTCCTTCCCATTCTAAACCCCTTCCCGTGACAATAACACTCAAGCTCAGGGCTTATCCTGCCACTCACAGTCTAAAACTGCCTAGCTTGACATTTTCTTCTTAGCCTTTTTCCGAGCACCAGGGACGTTGTTTTTATGACTGCCTATTAGCCATCTCCATCTGTACGCCCAGCTTTTTATCAATGTAAGTCTGCCTTCCTAGGCCTTCAGTGCCACCGTCACCCCCACCGCAGCACACATGATTGCTTACCAAGCGGCTTTTGCTTATTGCAGTGCAGCCTGGTGAAGCTATTAGGGAGCTGCCCAGGACAGCCGCCCACGCATGCGGACTAGGGAGCTGGAGAGCTGGGCTGGGAATGAGGCAAAAGGAGGGAGAGCTGGGCGTGGATGAGGTCACCTAGGAATGAGCTCACAACGGAAGTTCAAAACCTAGAAGTCCAGGTACGGCCCCCCAAATTATGTCCAAATTTACATGCGCTGTCTGGAGAGTGTCCAGTCACATAATATGAAAAATAGAGGCATTTATGGTTGGACTTTTTCTGGACAGCTCTTGTATGGACACTTGAAAGATGATTCATAGCTTTCATCAGGTTCTCAGAATTCCTACGAACACTTAGTTTAAGGCGAAGAGAATTTATTTTTAATTGCAAAAACTACACGTAAGGAAGAAACGACCGCATACCAATACGTAGATTTAGGAACTAGCCTTGCCTTTGCCACTAACGAACCACGTGGCATCAGGAGTAGTGAGTGACCTGACGCTCCAGGCCCATAGGAAGCCTCCCCCAGCCCCACCCAGAACTCTGCCTGCAGTTCCCTGTACGTCTGAGGTCAGGGTTCACACCACCGATGTAACGTCTGTCTTCTCCACGGGACAGAAAGCTCCAGGAGGGCAGGGTCTTGCCCAGTGAGACAGTGCCCATGGTGGGTCTTTCCCCCTGCTTTCCCTCCCACCATCAGCTTTTTTCTCTGAGCTGCTGTGTCTACACCAGCGGTCCTCAACCTGTGGGTCATGACCCCTTTGGGGGTCGAACGACCCTTTCACAGGGGTCGCCCAAGACCATCGGAAAACACGTATCAGATATTCGCATTACGATTCATAACAGCAGCAACATGACAGTTATGAAGTAGCAACAACAATAATTTTATGGGGGTCCCCACACCATGAGGAGCTGTATTACAGGGTCGCGGCACTAGGAAGGTTGAGAGCCACTGGTCCACACCTATAATGTTAGGGAGTCATTTTTCACACTGGACTTCCAGCACCAGCAATCCTGCACAGCGTGGGATCTTCAGTGTCTACTGAGCCCACGTGCTGGTTTTCGCAGCGACGCCGGGCAGACAGGCAAAGAGGGCTGTGATCGCAGTAAACTGGGGTGTGTGTTACCACAGGGAAACAAAGGTGCTGGAGCAGAGGGGGGCCGGCCACATCTGGGGATTTGTGACAACCATCCAGAGTAGTGGTACCCTCTTGGCCCCTCAGAGCGCGACGGTCACTGTGCCCTCTGGGGGATCACTGGGTACTAATTGCACTGGCCACATGCGGGCAAGCCCATACTACTCCTTCCTAATCATTTCAGATATTGCCACGCCCTCCCCTTTCAATTGCAATTCAGGGCTCACCATTTATGAAAAATAAATCACCTGGCTCCGTCGTGTGTCATTGTCAAAACCACCTGTTCACCACAGCAAGGCACTAGTGCCAGCTCCCCAAGGAAGCACCGTGCTCTCCCCGCCTTCCCTCTGGCCTCGTCGTGCACTTCGCCACACCAGGTCCAGCAGGAAAAGCCTCCCCAGGAGTCAGCCCGCCTCGCGGCCTCACTCCCCACCCTGCCCAGCTGCCATTTCAATGTCTTTTTTTTTTAAATATATATAAAGTTCCTTCATTTTTTTCTCCTCATGGTTTCTCAGCTTTTCTTGCTTAGAATGATACCCTTTTGTTTTTATTATTATTTTCTTTATTAAACAGAGGCCTTGAAATTACTTATACTTCCAGCCTATCCCATCTTTAAAGTAATAACGTCTCTACTTCATGTCTGTTCCCTTTTTTCACCCCATATTAGTGTGATAGCTTTAAAAAAAAAAATTAAGGTTTGGAATAAAAAAATCTGAACTTCGAAGCCCAGTTCTGCACCATAGCCAACTTACTGACCTGCCTGAGACTTAGCTCCTCGTCTGTTAAACAGGGACAGCAACATGGCACCTGCTCTTATCATTTTTCTTGGTGAGGTTTAGATCACAGATCGTGAGGCTGAGTGTTTAATAAATTCTGAAACACTCTATGTGAGTATATCAGCAGTATTACTTCTTCAAACCTCATGGTACGTCTCACATCCTCGACCTTGGCGAGCAGCTACCTTCCTTTATTCACCTCCCCTCCTATTTAAAAATTTTAATCAACCCACTCAAAATCTCTCTCTCCATGGCCGTACAAATTTGCCTTTTTAATATGAATCATATCAGATTTCAAGGAAGCCATTTTGGTAGCTGTTAATGCTTTGTTCAATAAATATACAAGAGCTGTCCAGAAAAAAAATAGCCGTAAATGCTTCTACTTTTCATATGACATGGCTGGATACTTTCCAGACAGCCCTCATATATAATTCATATAAAATGTCTAAGACATGTCTTTGACTTTACACGATGCTGTTTCAATACCCTCTACGACCCCCAACACCCTCTATGACCCCAGGTTGTCGTGATGGTTACCCTGAATGTGAATGATCAAGGCTAGTGAACTGATGAGGCAGATAACTGCTCAAGCAGGAAGCTCTAACGTTTAGGAAGTCACTCTTCATGTCAGGCTAAACGGTGTCTTCCTGCGATTTCCATCCGCGGCACATTGCTAACATTCAGTGTCCTCCTGCACAGCGTGCGGTGTTCGCAGGTAGCTTCCACGCCATTGCTCCCCACTGTCCTTCTCCGGGTCAGAGTCTGAAGGTCCTCCAGTCATTCTGGGTGTCTGGTTTGCTCTTCCTCTCCTTCTTCTGGTCATACTCTGGTTTGTCCTCACTGAGTCTAAACTGAGATTAAACTCAGGAATGAAGAAATGGTTGGACCAAGGTTAAGTAGAACAGGGTTATCACTTACGTCCACTGGGCATGTAGTAGTATTAGAATTTTTTTGTTCCAATCAAAGCTCAGCCCTGACTCATTCCACAATTAAGTAGAAATACAACCTTTTTCTTCCTATATTTATAGAGTGGGGGTTTTGGACCCAAGTGAACAATTGGTATTGGTCCCTTCTTAATTTTATCGATTTAGAGTTGTGTTCTCACTTAGCAAGAAGTTGTTGAATCCTGATTATTACTCAGTGTCTTGGCTATTCCTCAAACTTTGTGCCATGGAAGCTTTTAATCAACAAACCTTCCTCATACTCTAGGTAGTTAACGTGTTACAAATTGAGATTAAGGATGGAGTTTGTATATAACATAATTATAACTTGGGTTCTTTTTTATTGCCTTTTTTAATGTTCCAAAGTACTGTAGCGTACACAGATAGACACTGTAAAGTACTGAAGGATTACTACATTTAGCACACAGTAGGTGTTCAATACATGCCTATCACTTATCGGATGAACCAAAAACCTGATTTTGGGGGAAAAAATAAAAGAAAATAGTATACACAGGAAAAAGAAAAAGAGGACTTTCCACACCAAGGCTGATGAGAGGGAACAAAAAGTTGTGAAGATAAATTAAATTCTCAGTGGCAGTGCAAAGCCAGAAGGTGCGGTATTATTCAACCAACCACTGCAAAGCCGGGAGGTTACACGGCACGTGCCCTGAAGCAGCTCCAAGCTGATAGCTGATATGGGTGGTCTTCTGAGAATGCTTCCAGAGCATGAGGGAGAGCAGACAAAAGGAAAGCAGCCCCTCAACAAACATGCAAAGGGACATAATAACTCCCATGAAGCACCCATGGTGGCCTGGCATTCCGCTATCTCATTAAAGTCTCCCCCAAACCCATTGAACTTGATCCTTTGGTCATGCTCACTGTGTGAAAAACTGAAGCTCATGTAGGTTACAAAAACTGCTCCAGGTCATGCGCACGGTCAAAAGCAGACATAGAACTTGAACCTTGGCATATCACTGCAACTGGTATCCACGAATGTATGTAAACTTAAAGCGGCTCCTTCCCATGCCCTTACCCATTATAAGCACTGGCTATCGTTAATCCATAATTAAATATAAGAGGAAAGTGTTGTCAGATCAAGACTCAGAGTATCCTTCCTTAAACACAAAGAACCCCGTGGCTTTGAGCTAGGTTAGATTTTTTTCCACAGCCTGGTCCGGGCTTTCTATATATTTAATGTATCCAGGTCCCCTAATCTTATTTGTTCTATCATACCTGCCAATTCTGATATAGTTTATCTGCAGTATACACTCTTATTAATGTTTAGATTGGAAAATTAAGTTGACAACATCAAGTTCATGGCCTTGGATCAGTGTCCAACTCCACATCAATCCTATTCATAGTCAACTCAGGTGATTCACGTATGCCCTCCCTCTCACTGCTTTACCTGAGCCAGCCCGCCTCTCCTTTGGCTCCGCTACTTCGGTGTGCAGGCCAGGGCCTGGCCGCCGGGTCCCAGAAAGGACTCCGGGACTGGAGAAGGCAACACTGAGACAAGCCACGGGCTGGTAGGAGGTGGGCGACACGCAGACGGGGACGCAAGCACGGCAGCGCTGAGAACCCAAGCGGTCACCTCCCAGACACCAACTCAGGCACCTCGCTGCAGGGAAAGCAGTAAGTCACCTGGGGAATGTTCCTGAAAGCCCCACGGACTTCAGTTCTTCACCAAGTATTTGCGGAGAGCCCACTACGTGCGCGGACTCTGCTAGTTACTGAGGGCACAGCAGCGTGCGGGACAGGGCCAGGCGCTCACTGGCTGGTGGGACACGGGCTAAATGGAAGCCCAGACACAAAGATCTGAGTGCTAACCCTGCTAGCGACTCACGTTGGAGAGACACCTAGCCTCCCTGTGACTCAGTTTCCTCCCCTGCAAAACGTTCAGGTGAAGAGACCCTGGGCAGTGCAGCAACCAAGGTCCCTTTCAAGCACGGTGACAGAGTTGGTTCCCCTGGGACATTCACTCTCCCCGATCCCCTGTTGGTGGCTCGTCTCGGGTTCACCACTTGGGGGAGGGGATGGGAGGCTACCTGCTGGCAAAAGTTCATTCTCATTTTCATAATAGAGTTATGTCCTCCCCTCCGCAGGTCTTTAATCTTCCAGCATTATCCATCCCATCAGTTCTGTCTCTAGTGAGCCCTTATCCCAGGGTGTTTGTCTATTAAATTAAGAGTTTTGCAGAAGGGGAGAGCTGTTGAAAGGCTGTAAATCACGGGACAGTCTCTTAGCTGCTCTTTGCCCGAGCCCCACTGCATCATCCTGCAGGCCTGCCGCCGCCACCGCCCTCGGCCACGCTTGGCGGCGCAGACCTGCCCGCTCCCGAGCCTGCTCCAGCCTCTGGGGTAGCCTGGGGCCAAGGGGTGTGTGAGTCCCTCATGAACCCTCAGGGGTCCCAAAGCCCACTCAGCCCGCTGCTTGGTTCTTCCTTCACCGCCACCTGTGTGCCTTCCAGGCACCTGAGCCCTCGTTTCATGCCTCAGCTTTGACAACTGTGCCTTCGGGTTATACCCAGGTCCCGGACGTGAAGTCTAACCAGGAAGGCAGAAATGCAACACACTTCTGGAACCCGATCCGTGACGAGCCGATGTTGCATGTGTCCTCTACCACTTACATTGTCACCATTTACCTAAGAGTTGAATCGCATCGTCATTCCTGTATTACGATAAAGAGACTCAGGCCAAGACAGATCACCTAAATTGCTCAAGATTCTACAACCTATTAGTAATGAAGCCAGCATGTTGGATCTGAAGCTACGTTGTACAAAAGCCTGTCGTACAGTAGTTTATTCATAGGTGCTTTTGGAATGACTGCTACGGGTCATGCAGTGGACCACGCTAGCGTTAGCATGGTAACCCAGTGAGGGTTCTGACACCCTCCCAGAGCATCCCGTCTACCCTGAAGTGGCATTGCGCCACCTGCCACCCCACCCCCACGCATTAGAGCATCAGTGTGAGCTCCTTCTCTCCCCTTCTCAGCCTGGTGATGGGCATTCTGCCACCTTCTAAATCTTGCGCTGGCCATCCTTCTGGCTCTCAGGGAGTTGCGATAGACTCCCCCCCCAGCCACGCCTGCAGGGAGCCCTTGCTAAGGCTTGTTGCACAGGCCTGATGTTGGCCCTCTTGGTGCTAGCTCTACTGCAGAGTGTGTCTTTCCTGCCACTCTGATTACCACCTGTGCTTTTCCTTTTTTGTGCTTTCTCATCCCTGGGGGGTCTCCAGATCCTGCCCCAACCTCTGCCTGCTTGCTCCACCCTACTGCCTTCACCTTCACATGCCCCCCTGCCTCATAAGGTTTATCAGACTTCAAAGCAATCACACACGATGGTGAAACACAGGGACAAAACCATGAGATGTGCTCTCCATTTATCCATCTCGTTTCTCAAGAACCCACTGACCTCAAGCTGCTCCTTGAAACCTGCTTCCTGCATCCTACCTGGGTCAGCCTTCCTCCAAACGCCCCTCCGTGACCCTTCCATGCTCCCACTCGTGATAGCATCCTCCAGCTTCATGAAAAGCCATCACAGATGAAAATGACAGTTTCGTTCACAATATGTAGAACAGGAAGCATGTGGGGCCAGAAATTGGGGGCTTAATTCAAGTTCCAATTCTACTGATGACCGCTATGAGAGGTTAGTTACGTCCCACACTCTCTCTGGGGACTGTCTTTCCTTATCTATGAAATAGGAATCTCAGAGGCTATGATGGCTTCATAATATGCCAGCTTGGCTAGTCTGAACTACATTTCCCAGAATTCTCTTTCCCATATGTTTTGGGTCAGGATATGCCACAAGGGAGACTCTTGGGAATTCTGGAGGATTTTATAAGTTTACTGGCCTGAAGCAGCAGCTAACCTGCAACTGTTCTGCCTTCTCGTAGGTCCTCATCCAACTTCTCCCACTCCTGGGCCAGGGGTATATGTCTACCTCTGTGACAAAGGCTGCTTGTGCCTTCTGCAGAATACCTATATCACCAAGGCCAAAGGCAGTTATGGGTTTCAGCCCATCGTCATGGGGTTCCAGTTTATGCTTTAAAGTTGAACTTGCTCTTAATAGTCCCCAATTTATATTCATATTCTCTGATGTGCAGCCTTTTAGGCTTTGAGCTCTAACAACAGTTGCAGAGGAGACACCTTACAGAGATGCTTAACCAGTTCTCATAATTGCGCCAGGTCAGATACCTGTAACAGAGACGTGTACGTATATGCACGTGAGATGTGTGTGTGTGTGTGCATACACGCATGTGTGTGTATGTGTGTGTGTATGTGTGTATGTGTGTGTGTGTGTGTGTGTGTGTGTGTGCCCTGGAGTTCTGCTTCTCTGGTTTAAATCTGATCAATATAAAGAACAGAAAAAAATCACAAAATCTCAGGGACACCGAAGAACAACTATTTATTTAACTTATGGATCTGCAGGTCAGCTGGGGCGATCCTTTTTCATGCAGCACGTCTGTTGGTCACCTGGGGCAACTTTGCTCCACTTGTGTTTATTCTAGAGCCCAGTGTGAAAGACAGAACCACCTGGGGGAAGCTCTGTTCTTGGAGGTGGCAGCAGCTCACGGGGCAATCCCCACTGAGCAAGCACACTTCAAACCCTGGCTTATATCATGTCTACTAACATCCCATCGGCCGAAGCAAATCACGTGGCCAAGCTTAAATCTAAGAGATAGAGGTGCACATGGGTACGGCATGGCTGCAGAGTGAAGAATAAAACACAAAGTGTCTGGAAACCTGCCTCTGCTGCTTACAGGCCATGCCGTACCAGACATGGTGATGAATGACCTGAGAGAAATTTCTTCCAGTTTCAATTCTGTAGGGGAGACATTCCAAGAGTCCCAGTGGATGCCTGAAACCGGGGACAGTCCTGAACCTTAAATATATTGTTTCTTCCCCACATGAATACTTATGATAAAGTTTAATTTATAAGTGAGGTACAGTGTGACATCAACAACAATCACTACTAAAACTGAACAATTATAGCAACGTACTGTACTAAAAGTTACGTAAATATGGTCTCTCTCTTAAAGTATCTCCTACTGCACTCACCATTCTTCTCCTTGTAGTCACGTGAGATAATAGAATCTGCATTTGACGAGACGACGTGAGGTGGCGTGGCATCAGACTGCTGTTGAGACCGTCTGACCACATGTAACAAGCACTTCACTGCTCATTGGCACATCCAAATTGCTAGCATCCCGATTCTTGCACTTGGGGGCCCTTACAAAGTAAAATAAGGGTGACTTGAACACAAGCGCAGTGACACGACAATGGTCGATCAGGTAACCGAGAGGCTAGCTCAGTGACTATCGGGTCAGAAGCACGTACAGTGTGGAGATGGGGACAGAAGGATGGTGACTCAGGACCTGAGTGGGATGGTGCGGGATGGAGCGGGGTAGTGCGAGATTTCATCACATTACACGGAAGGGCAAGCAATTTAAAACTTAGGAATTGTTTATTTCTGGAATTTTCCATTTAATGATTCCAGACTGCAGTTGTCCATGGGTCACTGAAATAATGGGAAGCGAGACGGGGGATAAGGGGAGACTACTGTATACCTTAACAAATCAAATGTTGAGGAAAACATCTTTATACCTGCCTTTTGCAATATGAGAATATTTTCTGTAGGATTGACACCTAAGAAACAGCTGAACTGAAGAACGGTCATGTTTTTGAAATTCTGATAAGATTACTGCCACCCTGCCCTCCAAATAATGTCAGATCCAATTTACAAATGCACCAACATCATATGGAAGTGCCATTTCTCCAAATCTTCACCAACACCGATTACTATCACATTGAAGATCTTTTTATTTGCTCATTTAATGGGATGCATGGTTGTTACAAGGATTAGTATGATAAATGATGTCAATGGGAAAGTATATGACCTCCTTTAACGTTAGTACAGAATATAAACTTAATCGCACGAGGATGGCTAGACGAAGCCGTGAGGACATATGCCGTGCTGTCCCCACTGGAAGAGTAAGTTCTGTCAGCCTTACAGCCTGAAAAAGACGCATTTTGCAGATGACACCATCTAAACATATTAGAAGTCCCACTGAGTCAGTAAAAAGCTTCTTGGGTGGGATGATGCCCCCCCCCCCAAGACATGCATGTCCTGATCCTCAGAGCCTGTGGATATGGCACCTTACATGGCAGAAGGGAAATTGCAGATGCAATTACAGTTAAGGACTTGAGGTGGGGAGGTTAGCCCGCATCCTGCAGGTGGGTTCCATCTAATCCCAGGAATCCTTAGAAGCAGAGAACCTTTCTCAGCTATGATCTGAGAGAGCCATGCTCACAGGAGAATGGACAGAGACATCCAATGCTAATGGCTTTGAAAATGGGGACAGGCGCTGTGAGCGAAGGGAATGGGCAAGGATGTGGGTTCTCCCCTCAGAGCCTCCAAGGAACACAGCTCTGCCAGTGTCTTCATTTAGCTCCGTGAGATGTGTGTCAGACTTCTGACCTGCAGCACTGTAAGGTAATAAATTTCTGTTGTTAAAGCCACTAAATTTGGGGTAATCTGTTCCACTAGCAATAGAAAACTAATACAGCAATCCTCACTATGTGTTGGGGCAAGGGGCAGTGATTATCTTTCCTGGTTTCTTCTTAATGAGACATGTGCTACACTGGTGCCTGCCCACCAGGTCCAAGGAACTGACAACCACCACAGAGTATGTAGCAATACTTGCTATAGGATCAAGAGAAAGTCAATGTATACAGTTTTTGCAGGTATCATCTGCCTAGCAGACACAGATGCAACATGAAGGCCTGTTTGACTAATGAAAAGTAGTATCTCAACTGTGCTTTCACTTTCATTTCCTTAATTGTGAAGATATTTAAGTTTTTCGTATTAATTGCCCATTTTTTAATTGTTGGCTTATAGCTTTGACAAATTACTAAAATGGGTTGTTGGTTTTGTCATAATGATTTGTAAAAACTCTTTATATAGTCTGTATATAAATATTTTTCTATAGTATCTGTTGCACATATTTCTCCCAGTCCTTTAAATTCGCGCGCGCACACACACACACACACACACACACACACACACACGAGGTATAACAGCTAAAGCAGTGCCCAGAAGAGGATTATGGTTTGAAATATTCATATTAAAACACTGCAAATGCCTAGAATAAATTACCTAAGTATCATCTTAAAAATCCAGGGGAAGAAAAGGCATGTGAAGTCAATGAAAATAGAGGAAAGGCAATATTAAAGAGCAAAAGACAATAAAATACAAAAATAGAGAAAAATTTACAAAGTCAAAATCTTGTTCTTTCAAAAGTTCCAGAGAATGGATCAGCTATCTAGACTGATTAAGAAGCAACCACAAGAGCAGAAGTTGCCAGTGTGAAGGGGTTATCACTATAAATCTTACAAACATGAAAGAGATAATAAAAGAATATTATGTAAACTACTTAATACCAACACATTTGACAACTGGGAATTAAATTTAAAAATCCCTTAAGTAATACAACTAACCCAAATTAACATAGATGAAACATAAATATAAATAGTCAATGTCAAGATTAATTTTTTTAAATCTAAAACCTTATCACAAAGACACTCTTGTCTCAGAAGTCTTTCTTTGGTGAATTCTACCAACTAGTTAAGAAAGAAAAAAATACCAATATTACACAAAGTCTTTCAAATCACAGAGGAGGAGGAAACACATCCCAGGACATTGCATGAGATTATCATATAGCTCTTATACCATAAATCACAGACACATTACAAAAAAAGAAAATAAGAGACCAATTCCGTTCATGAGCACAGACACAGAAATCCTTAATAAATTAGCAGTAAATCAAACACAATTATTTAAAAAGAATAATTTATCATGACCATAAAGAGCTAATCCAGAAATGCAAGGTTAGTTTTATATTCACTGAACTGTTCACTTTAAAATAGTAAATTTAATGATATGTAAATTTCACCTCAATAAAAAAAAAATCGAAGCATCTAATTCACTATATTAACAGAATAAAGGGGAAAAAACACTATAGTAACGTCAATAGGTGAAGAAAACACATTTTTACAAAATCCAGTACTAGCATGTGATAAAATTTCTCAGCAAATGAGAAATACAAGGAAACTTCTTCAATCTGTTTAAGGGCATCTGTGAAATCTAGAGACACCGTTATCCTTAGTGGTGTCATATTGAACACTAAGGTCAGAAACAAGGCAAGGGTTCCCACTCTCACACTTCTAGTCAACATTGTACAGGAAATCCTATTTCCAATAATAAGAAAATGATGTAAAAGGCTTAAGAATCAGAAAGGAAGAAATAAACTATTTGAACACGACATAATTGTTTACAAAGATAACCATAAGAAATCTAAAAAATATCACAAGAGGTAATAAGAACATTTAGCAAGGCTGTAGGATTTGAGGCTTTCTTTGAAAATGAATTGCATTGTTATACACACAACTATGCAATTAGAAAATAAAATTTTAAAATTTTACAATAGCATCAAAATCTAAAATAATGAGGAAAAACATTCCAATACATGTATAAGATATCTACCCTGAAAACTTAAAAAAAAATATATTGCTAAGGAAAAATACAGAAGACCTAATTATCAAATCCTGTGATACTGGTATTGGATTTGACAGATCAATACAATAGAGGTCCAAAAATAGCCCCACATTTATATGGTCATCTGTTTTTAAACAAAGGCACCAGAACAATACGATAGTAAAAAGAAAGTCCTTTCCACAAATGATGCTGAAGAACTTGCATATTCACGTGGAAAATAAAAAATTGAATGTCAATGCTTACCCAAAATGTATCTGAGATGGATCATAGACCTAAACATAAACACTGAAGCCATAAAACTTTTTAGAAGTAAATATTAATAAATATATAATAAACATAAAATAAAAGCATTACCTTCATGATCAGGGACAAGCAATGGTTCCTTAAACAGGCCATGTGATAAATAAGACTTCAAAGTTTAAAAATTCTGCTCCACAAAAGATGCCATTAAGAAAATGAACAGACAAGCAATAGCCTATGAGAAAATATTCATAAATACTCAAAAAAGGACTGTCATCTGGGGTAAATAAATAATTTTTATAACTCAACAAGAAAACGGCAAACAAGAAAGAGTAAGCAATATATTAGTATACCCTTCACAAAAGAAACATATAAATGACAAATGAGCAAATGATAAAGTGCTCAATATTATTAGTCATCATGAAGATGCAAACTAAAACCACAATGAGACATAACTACACACCTACCAAAATATCTAAAATTAAATATACTGATAACATTAAATGTTACCAAAGACGCGACGCAATCAGGCTCTCTGATACTCTTGGTGGCCGTACAGGAGGGCTGTCTGGAAAAAATCCAGCCACTGTCAATGTAACGAGAACGGTCACATGGCTGGATACTTTCCAGACAGCCCTTGTACAAAATACTGTGGGGAAAGGTTCTGACAGATTGCGATGAGGGTGTGTACCTACCCTGTCATCCAGCCAATCCAATTATAAAAAATAAAATAAAATAAAATAAAGAAGAGTACATGCCCTCAAAGACTTTTACATGAGTCTTCATTGTGACATTGTTCTTCGTAACCAAAAGCTGGAACCCAACCAAACGTCTTTCAAGTGGTCAAGAAACACAAGATGGCGATCCGCACAGGGTAATACGCTGCAGCTGTTCAAAGAACTGAACTACTGACAGCTGAAATCATTGGGCTTAGTGGAAGAAGCCTCCTTTTTTAAAAGCACAGAGCATACTTGTATGAGTCATTTCTATGAAATTCTAGAACAGGCAAATCTAATCTATAGTGGGCGAGAATCAGAATCTGGGTGAGTTCAGTGATTGACTGGGAATGGGTAAGAGGAAACTTCCTGGGATAATGGGAATATTCTACATTAGGAAAGAGGTTTGGGTTACACAGGTAAACAAATTTGTCAAATCTCAGTGCATATCTCAAGATTTGTGCATTTCTTTGTAAATGTTACAACAAATGAAAAAAGTACAAATATTGAGTCCTGTTAATGATAGGAGTGCCAAAGTTTTTAGAGTGACTGCACAGATATTTGCAGTTTCCTTTGAAATGCAAAAAGATCAATTAATGGATGGGTAGATATGTTATAAAACAAGAGTAACAAAATATTAATGGTACTTCAGAAATAGTTGGGCAGTTCTTCAAAAGGTTACACGTAGTTACCTTATGACCCAGCAATTCCACTCCTAGATGTATACCCAAGAGGAAGGGAAACATATGTCCACACAAAAACTTGTATACAAATATTCACAGCAGCATTATTCATAATAGCCCCGAAGTGGAAACAACCCATATGGCCATCAGCTGATGAGTGGATAAATGGAATATGGCGTACCCATACAATGGAATATCATTTGATAATAAAAAGCCATGAAGTCCTGACACACGTGCAACATGGATGAACCGTGGAGACACTCTGCTAAGTGAAAGAAGCTCATGGCAGAAGGTCACATATTGTATGATTCTATTTATATGAAATGTCCAGAATAGGCAAATCTATAGAGACAGAAAATAGACTACTGGTTTCCCAGGTCTAGGAGATAGTGAAGTGGGAGTGGGAAGGGGAATAACCAAAAATGGGCATGGTTTGGGGGAAGGAATAATAAAAATATTCTAAAATCAATCGTGGTGATGGTTGCACAACTCTGTGAATATATTAGAAAGCTCTGAATTAAGTAGGTGAATTGCATGGTGTGTAAATCATATTTCAATAAAGCTATCCTAGGTGGTAGGTTTACAAGTATTTACTGTAAAGTTATTTAAGCTTTGCTGTATATTTGAAAACTTTTAAAGTAAAATGATCTTAATAAGATCTTGATTAGAATTGTCTTAAGTTTAAATATTAATATGGACAGAACGGATATCTGTACAATATTGAGCCTTTCCAGTTAGGTACAGACCACCTACTGTTTAAATCCCTTCTCAGCATCCTGGATGTATACGATCTCAGGTCACCTCTGATGAGTGTGTGACAGGATCTACTATTCCATCATTGCACAGCTCTAGACGCTAGAAGGATCCCCCTTATATGCTAACAAGACAAAAATCCCTGTCACTCCTTACTAGAACTTGTTCCTAGCTTCTTGAAATTTCTCTCACATTTCATTCCATCACACATGACGCTAACAGTCATAAGTCTCTGAGTGCCTAGTGCTTCAGGCTTTACATGCCTGGTTCCTTCAGCTGTCCTTCCACTTGCATGATTCTGAGACCCTTCACTACTTAGGGTATCTATCTTTCTCTGAAAATCTTTACTTTTCCTAACCTACTAGGTGTACCAAGAATGGAGGTCTGATCAGCATGAAGTAGAGAGGAATTACCCTCCCTCACCCAAAACATGTTACTTCTATTAATACAATCTAGAATTACAGTAGCTTTTCCAGGCAGACATAGCTCACTGCTATGGAACTTAAAACCTGTTAAGTCTATTCCCATGTATTACCAAAGTACACTATGTTTTTGCATCTACGCCCGAAATCACCTCCTTTGTTAAGCTAAAGGACTTGCCTCAGCATGGGTTTGGGGTGCTAAGTGTGTCGGTGCCTGGCCTGGTGGCCACCTAGCTTTCAGATTGCTGCTGGTCTGGATCTGCGTCATTTTCGTAATGAATAAAGCATGGAGCATCACAGCTGGTAGCAGTATTCACACGCTTCCCAGATTGGGAGAGACCTTAAAAGACCGTCTCATCCCTCCTCCTGTCACCAAGCACGATGATATCTACACCAATCCTCTTCGGAGAGAGGGCAGCAGCTGTCACCAATCTACCCGGATCTCTAGGCTGTCCCCCTGTGACCCAGCCTCAGGTTCGCATATTCCTGTTGATTAAGAGTTTTGAGAGGCTTGCATGAATGCAGTCCTGAAATTAGCAGGAAGTAGTGGAAATAATTTGCCTGCACTCAGCGTCTTGTGCCGACAGCATCTGCCAAACGTGTGGAAGCATGGGGAGGCGAGATGTTGCGCTCGCCAAGAGTGATAAGGGGGCTTGGAGCTCCCTGCACCGAGGGCTGATAATTACTTACTCCCCGTTATCTGCCTGCACAGGATGCTAGGAATAGAACTCCATCGCACCACGTGCTGCCTAAAGCCTAGGAAGGGAAAGGTTTTCCAAGGAAAGTAGGTCAGTGCGGTTCCTGGGTAGAGGGTCGCTTCACTCATCTGGGTCTGGGTCGGTCCCAAGACCTAAAGTCTCTGCTAGTGGGAGACCAGCATTCAGAGGGCAGGGAGGTTTGTCTCGTTCTATGCCAACATCTCTGCCAGTCTGCCAGTATCACGATCCGGAGATGAGATGTGGGTTCTGAGAGTCCAACACTGGCCCTTGAGTTAAAGGTTTAAACAGCATTATCTACTCCAAAAGGCTCATAACTACTGTGGGGCTTTTAATATCTGTCCATAAAATTTTGGAGACCCCTCCCTCCAGGAGATGGAGTTTCTTTTTCCTCCCCTTAAGTGATTTGCTTCTAACAAACAGATAGGTGGTGGCAAGGGAGAAACACTAACTCTGTAATGGGGAAAACTGGCAGACACTCTCTTCGCCAAATGAGTAAGGTAGAGGCAGACACCCCACAACGAAACGATTAGCAGTAACGCTGATCCCACGAAGCCAGAGCTGTCTTCACAGACGTGAACCTGTTTAGCCACGCAGGGCCCCACCCTCAGAAGAGCCCTGCGCTTACTTCAGCGCTTTCTCCTTTTGCCATATTGAAATTTCCAACAATTTTACCTTTGAATCTTGTGCTTTGTAAGTTAAGTCCGATGGGAAATGCAGCGTGTGTGTGAGCAGAAGAGATACATGCAATATGCATACCCACCTTTCCTCGTCACCCTATTTGCACAGAGCATCCGGATGCCCCACGAGCATGGGATTCAGGGGACCCGTGACACATGGACGTTCAGCAAGATGCAAAGCAAGTGCAAGATAAGGGTATCACATCTGTGACTGAGTGAGCAGGGACACTGACGCCTTTAGGAGCCACACTTCCCAGCTGAACTAGAACTTGCTTTGAACAGAGAAGGCAGGCAGTGGCGTTCTGTGACACATCCATGACCAAGAAACCTATCACAGCCTGTCTCACTCAGGTCGCTTGCCTGTTTCAGCCAATCACTTACACTCAGGAAAGTGAAATACCAGGAGGGGTCCTTTTTCTTCCAGCCTTTTCCCATTTATCAGTGAGCAGGTGCCAGAGAGTGTTGATAGAATGTGTATTTCAAGAACTGAAATAAAAACAGTTGAGTTAATCTATTTGTTAGAAGCGAGTCACTTGTGCAAGTTTCACATGGATGTATAAGATTCAAACTACAAATTGTGCAATTTTGATGGTTCTGCCTACAAGTTCTTATATTTGCACTTAAAACTACCACTGAACCATCTAAAGATAAACAATAAAATGCATCCCTTCAATTTAAAATGTTATTTTTTTCTTTATTTAGAATATTATTAAGTAAATAGCAAATGAAATGAAAAGAAATAAGAAGTTGAGAAATTGTAGAGGAAAAGTAAAACCTTTCTATTTTCCTATCTTTCACATTTTTTTCTTGCTTTTTGAACAAAAAGCTTCACATTTTAATTTTACAGTGGGCCCCGAAAATTATTTAGCCAGCCCTGCATATCCCCCTCGTATTATGTCAACACCTCTGCCCCACCCTCCCAATTCGCCTGATCGTGTCCTGAGCAACTTTTTCTTCTTGTTTCCCTGGATGAAGAGGTTCTCAAAGGGAAATATTTTGCCAAAGTGGAAGAGGTGAAACAAAAAACGGCAGAAGCACTACAAGGCATCAAAATCGATGAGTTCAAAAATTGTTCTGAGCCGTGGAAAAAGCGTCTTGATAGGTGTATTGCATCAAACACAGAGTACTTTGAAGGTGATTGAAGTTTAAAGATGTGAAAATAAATACACAATTTTTTATATATAAATTCTGGTGTTTTGGGGTCCCCATCCTATGAGAGCTCTGTGAATTATCTTTGTAACTCTTCCGTAAATCTAAATAACTTCTTTTTAAAAAAACCATTAACTCAGCATCTACTATGTATGGAACACCATACTAAAGGTGTATTCATGTATATATTCTTTAATCCCCATGATAGCATATGACATGTGTACATGTGTGTGTGTGCGTGCGTGTGTGTGTGTGTGTGTGTGTGTACATATATTCTCCATATTACATTAAGGAAACTGAACCTCAGAATGTCAAAGTGGTCACCTAAGATCACAAATATCCAAAGCGATGAAGCTAGAACAAAGCCAAGTCCAATGATTACTTTCCTATCTAAGCATCATTATTCCTCCCTGTCTCCAATAGAAAGTCCCAAGTGCCGAGCACTGTAAACCAAGGTACCCCTTCCCTTGCTTTAGTTCCAGGTTTATGTTATTTTTCACTAGGTTGCTTCACATTTGTAACTTCCCACCAAACATGACTTCTTCCTAATCACTAGGTACACACTGTATTTTCTCTCCTTTATGTCCAGATTCATGTTGCTTCCCCTGCCTACCAGGCCCCTCCCTCCCCACCTGAAATACCCACAAAACCAATCTTGCTTCATATTTATGACCCAACTCTACTGCTTCTTTCTCCCTTCTTTTTCTTCTGGAGTGGTCTCCCTCCCCTTCCTCAAATTTCATAGCATTGTATGAAATTCTATATGATGAATAATTTAAAAATAGCAATAATGACACACAATTAAACATTTACTATGCCAGGCACTGTCCTAAGTTTTGTGTATGTGTCATCTCATTGTATACTCACACACAGCAGTCCTCTGAGATACATACAATTGCTTTATCTATTTTATAGATTAAAAAAAAAAAAAAACCTGAGACTTGAAGAGTTTAAGTAAATCGCACAAGGTCACAAAGTTACTAAACAATCACACCATTCAATTAATGTAATTTTTGAAGAAAGGATTTGTTAAAGGCCAACTATGTCAACCAATTACCCGATGCTTGAAATTTCTTTAGCATATGAGGAACCCAGACCCAGCGAGATTAAAATGGCTGGTTACAAAACAAGTCACTAGCACACTTGGGTTAAAACCCAATAATCCCAGCACAGGGCTGTCTCCACCATGCCAAGACGCAGCTTCACACGTTTTGCCTATGAGAACCGCAGCCCATCGGGAGCACTGGCAGAGTATCAAGGCAACTCAACGATGAAGGGCCTTCCCACAATTCTCAGGAGAATTCATGAAATGCCTCTGCTTTGGAGGATTTGTGACCTATGGATGGAAATAGCTCTTAATCTGTAGTTCCCAGACCAGTCACATCAGCATTGCCTGAAATCTTGTTTGAAATGAAAACTACTGTGTTTGAAATGAAAATTACTGGTTTGAAATGAAAATTATAAACCCAAGGCCAACTAAATTAGGAGCTCTGGGGATGGGGTCCAGGACTCTGATTAATGAGCCTTCCAGGTAATTATGCTGTTTGCTCAAGTTTCAGAACTACTGTACCAGGGCAAATTCTAAGGCATGGATAGAGATGCATGTTACTGCCACAGCAATTCTGTGACTTTTCTGGGCGACTGGGGTTGAGTTATTTATTTCATGAGGCACCTGGTTTTCCTTTTTGTTAATAAACTCACTTGTCCATTAGCATCTGAATTAGGAAGAGCAGGTGAGAGGAACGTTTCCAGCTGGAGCAAGGTCAGCATCTTGGCTTATCTGCCTCAAATCTATTCTCCTCCTCTCTCTTGGGTAAGAGTTGTCATATGGGTTCTCAGTACAAAAAGGGCAATGCAAAAAAGTGTCAGAGATGTTTTGTTTTTGTTTTTGTTTTTTTATGGATATGAGAGGCTTAGAGCTTTCTTGAGGCTCTTGTTGATTCACATGTGCCTTGACTTTCCTATCCTGACAGAGTAGATTGAATTATGTTTTCAAATTCTGTATCTATCTATAAAAGGTTTCCATCCACACACTGCCTTTGCAGTGCCTCCTTCTGTTGGTAGAATCAATTTCCCTGTCCCATTGTTGTTGACCTTGGCACAGTGATTTGCTTTTACCAATGGAATTCTGTAAGCAGATAGAACATGAGCAGAGGCTTTAAACTTGCTAATGTAGCACAGTCCTACAGACCATCTTAACCCATTATAAGAAGAGCACACCCTAGGAAGCCAAAAAGAATGATAGAGAATGTGGGTCATACTTGAATCCAATCCTTTGCCTAAAATCAATTCCAGGTGACTCCAACTGAACTACACCCAACTCAAAGGTTCACGGGTTAAAAAACTAAATGCCTATTGTAAGACACTAGGAGTTTGATGTGTGTTACCAGCAATAACTAATATATGAGGCCTGCCTCAGAGTCTAACAAAAATATCTACTGCAGCCAACCCTCCCCGAGAATAAATATAAGCATCCCAGTCCCTCCATGAAGAGGTCTTCGAATATGACCATCATGACAACCAGAGAGAATTCTGCTTCTGCTTAGGGGGTAGGAGTTCAAGGCAGACTATTGTTCCCACAACTAAAACTATCAGAAAATATCCTATGTTTGTTAAAGACATTGGAGGACTTATAGACACAAACAAGTTTAAATGAATTAAATTCCAGAGAGAGTTGAGTCTCTCCTATGTGAGCAGAGCATAGTGACTACTTTCCATTCTGGCAGCATCTGCCATGTTTAGGGAAGAGGAGGTAGAAGGTTAACCCTGCCACAGGCAGATAATGAAAAGCCAACAAACCTTTTCACTGTCTTATGACCTCATATGATGAAGTGAAATTTGTCAGACTCTATAACCCAAAACACAACACTAGCTGTCCCAGCCCACTGCTTCTTCCCCACAGGACTTGTGTGAGTGTGCGATGGCACTGCAAGAGGTTGAGGGCTGGGCAAAGAGAACATTAATGGTCCTCAAGAGTTCAAAGCTCTACCAGGGAAATAGGCCAGTAATACACACAGGATACATCTTGACCTTGGATACTGGAAACCAGAGGTGAACTGAAACTCAACAAAGCTATAAATAACTAAGAGGTGATCTAACCCAACTCATGATTGAATTTAATCGAAGTTATCAGCCTCTTATTTTAGCTTCCTCACCGAATAAAGGGTCTGTCTCTCTGGGGTAAAATAACATTTACTCCAGTTACTGTGGTTGTTTAAAACACACTATCTGGCATACAATAAAATTTCAAGGTCTGCAAAGAAACAAGCAATACTACTCATAAACAAGAAGAAAAATAGTCAATAAAAGCAGACCCACAGGTGACCAAGATATTGGAATTAACAGATGATGACTTTTAAAAATTATAATTATGCAGTAAAATGATTTAGAAGAATGAAAAGATAAAAATAAAAATTTTAATAGAAGAAATCTATAAAACAGTTCAAAATAAACACTCTAAAACTGAAAAATATGGTACCTGAAAGAAAGCATTGATTGGATAGGTCTAACAGCAGACCTGACACATCTGAATAAAAGAACAATGAATTCAAAAACAAATCAATAGAAATTACACAACCTGAAGCACACAGAGAAAAAAATAATAATAAAAAGGGTGTATGTAAGACAATAACAAATGACATAATTAGAGTCCCAGAAGGAGAGAATAGAATGGAAGAAATATTGGAGGAGGTAATAGCCAAAGGTTTTCCAAAATTGATGGAAGAGATCAAATCACAGATTCAAGAATATCTCTGAAACTGAACCAAGTTGCTGATGATCCTAACCAATGTCAAGGTGCCAGGTATGAGCACTGAGTACTCTTAATTTCCCCTTGCACCAGAATCTGTCTCCCCTTTTCTCACTCTCATGGACAGACCTCCTGACTTTACCCTCTATCTAATAGCTCTCAAACTCTCTCACAGCACCCTCACCGTAATGAAGAAATCCAGTATGGGAACTACCAATACCTCTGTATCTATCTAGCTCAGATTAATCTCCCCGCGTTGTGCCACCAAAGGAAGTGGTGATTGGCTATTTCTTGCATGAAAATGCTGCTTATATAATGAGCACCTGACCCAAAGGCAGCTCCTTCATAAATGGCCAATGGTGTCTGATGTATTGTGAAGTCAAGTTTCTACCCAGTAGGAATCCTCTTAATTAACTAAGGAAGCCACCCGGAAAGAAAATTGAAGGGACTGGTTAATCCACAAGAAGAGAAGAAGGAAGCATTAGGCTTAGAGATGAAAAACCAACACGATAAAGGGATCGTGTGAGGCTTGGGGAGAAGGTCCCCGGAGCCATCTTGGATAATGCATTCATTTAATCTGTGCCAGATGCACCGCATTCAAACATTGTTGGCAGGCCTTCAACAATGCTTCTGAAGTGTCTGTTGTCAACATTTTTCTGTCTCTGAATGATCTGAAGGTCTTTCTGGAATGTGATTCTGCCATGCATAGCCCAACACAGTGATCCTATACCTGAGGTTGCTATACCTGGACCACTCTCCTACCCCTAACATACGCTCCAGGTCCTAACGACTGAGACCCCTCTCTGTCCTAGATCATTCTACCTTTACTTCACCTACCAATCTCCTAAGCCCTTTTTAAAGAAATGCTTAAATCAGCAGGTAGTTCAAATCAACAAATATTAACTGAACACCAACAGTGTGCAAGCCACTATGCTCCCTGTCATAAATAGATACCGCAAATAGGCTTGTTTTGTTTTTCTTTTTTCATGATCAGTCATCATCTGATTAATCAATTGAGGCAGTGTAGCAAGCCTTGTTAGGAAGGATTCTGGGGCCTTTTCCAAGCACTACGGAATATGTGATTGATCATCCACGTCTGCCTGGGGCAAGGAGTAAGGACAATGAGGGCAAAGCAGCACGCGCGTGGCGTGCCTGCCGAGCCGGCCGGCAGGGTGTCAATGTGCATGAAGGGAGCCCCTGTCCCAAAGAGTTTCTCAATCTATTGGCAAGACAGAATAACACACACGTAGCTAAGTCACAAGACACTCAAACCAACAGTGAGAGAGAAACAAATTCTGTAACATTGTGGGGTGAGGGGCAATTTATCTTCCAGGGAGGGCTGGGAAAGGTCTCGCAGAGCTGGCAACATGTGAGCTGGGCTTTCAGTGGCATGAAGTCATTTGCCAGCCCAAGTCAGTGTTATACCTGCAAGCGGCTTTTGGTCATTTAACTTCATGTCACTTTTTTTTTTCCTTTTCGAACCCAGCATTTCATTTTGGACTTTGTGAGTCGTATGCCTGGGATACCCGGAGTTGGGAAAGCTAATGCCAAACATGACCTCCAGGTTCCTTCTCTGGTGCCTTTAAGTCAACACTTCAAGGCCCTCCAGCTCATGCTATGGACAATCCTGGTCCCCATCCACACTTGAGCCCTGCAAGGGCTCAGGACCCATGTCCCAAAGACGCCGTTCATTGGCTCGTAACGGACCCACGGCCATACCATCAAGTGTTAACGGCCCCCCTTGAAACATGACATTTCCCCCTCTCACAAATGACTTGGAAATAAAGTGGCATTTACAAATTTAATTTGTCATTCTTTTGCATCAGAGACTGGTGAGGTTCAGGTGTGGGAGTCCAACAAGAGCAGGTTCCCCGTTGCGTGCCCTGGAACGTGGCATCCCTGGAAGTGAGCCAAGCAGAAAGGGGAGGAGAGCTGGGTTCACATCCCGTCTCTGAGTTTCTCTGGCACCTCCAGAAAGATCACACATTTCCTCTGAGTCATTACTTTTCATGTGTCCAGTGAGAGAGGAGGAGAAGATGATCTCCACGAGCATGTGCTCTTCTGATGTCAATTTTGGTGACGTCCATACAAAGAACTCACTCTGTGGGCTAACGAGGGGCGGGGACAGAGTTTGGAGTCACACTGGGAAAGTTACCTCAAGTCACCTTCTCTGTGCCAGCCTACTCAGGAAGTCACCCCTGAACCAGCCATCTGTGATGGTGAGCAAGTCACTGAGTACAATGCAAAGTACGGGCAAAACCGAGGGCCACCATGGAGTCTCCTACACAGTAGCTCTGCCTGGAAAATACCAAGGGCTGCAGTGCTGTTGTGGGCAGGACTGGGAGAGGAGTGTGCAGATGGGCAGAGGCACAGGAAGAGGAGACAGCTCCCTCTCCACTAGTCAGTTTCAAAGCTTCTCCCCAAACTCATGAGACCCAGCCCATGCCTGACAAAGAACCTGGCATCCCAGGGCTGAACTCAGCAGTCATCTTTCCGAAAACACAGAACCACCACCACCACCAAAGCAAAGCACCGTAGGAATCATTTGAGAATAATAATTGTGAGTAACGATAAATGGATTTGGAATTCAGAGAAGAAAGGTCAGTACGAGGTGAAGAGATTAGCAAAAGCCTCCTGAATGAGGCTGGATTTGAACTGACCTTGAAGAATGGGAGGGGATATTAGAAAAGTAGGGGGTCAGATGTGAATGTCCATTTCAACAACAGGCAAATAACAAGGAAGCGCCTTTCAGGACAGGTGAGAACGTAAGCAGAGGAGCAGAACTGCGACTCGACAAGAATTGCTTGGGGATGAGGAAGATGACTCTGACTTGACTGGTAAGCAGGGAGCACTGGGAGATGTCTAGATGGGTGCCGGGTCAGGGAGTCAGATGTCAGAGGGCCTTCAAACGGGGGAACTTTGAACATAGGTCAGAAGCCAACATTAAGGCTTATTGACAGGCAATAGGGAAGAGGTGGGTGGTGATATAAGTGAAGGATTTTAAGAAGATAATTTCTATGGCTCATGAAGGAGAAACTGGCACTGGGGGGCTGGCTTGCAGGCTGTTGTGGAGGTCCCACCAGGGGTACTGAAGACCTACAGCGTGTGGTTAGATGCTCACAAACAGCCATACACCGAACGGATGAAGCCTAGATTGGGGGAATGGCTGCAAGAAGGGAGACAAAATGTCAACTCAGAGAGACAATCCAAATGAATAGATGTCAAGCCTCAATGACAAATTGGATGCACAGGTGAATAATTTGAACAAAGAGCTCTCTAGTTGTCCATGTCTACCTTAAATGACTTCCTATATCATTTTCACTGGGAAAATAATATATAATGCCACTTGGGAATTAGATTTCACTTCAGGTCTAATTCAGGCAACAAAGATTAAAAGGCTGACTCTCTAATGTGAGCTGCTGCTCCGGCCAATGGCAGGGATGCCAAGAAAACCCACGAGGAGGGTGTTCAGGGTGGTTCTCGCCCAATTTGGCAGGCTCCATCTTCTCAAAATTTCTCAAGGAATTCACCAGATCTGAATCATGTGAGAAGGGGGTTGCTGGCCTTTCCCGGGGGCCCCCCAAGGTGTTTCCTGTACAGTTAAACCTCTCATCGCCCCTGCTGATATGACATACAACCCGTCCCACTTAATGACAAAGAAACAGTCACAGACGGAGGGCAAGCCTGAGGCTCTGGGGTTGCTGCCTGCCTCTCTCTCAACACACTGTGCCCCCTACACTATGCTGGGACTACGTTTCCAAACTCAAGGACAGTGTATTCTTTGATTCCAAGTGACATCTTGTAAATAACTCTTTCCAGGTACCCAGGCCCAAAACAGTCCTTCTATGTTAAAAAAAAAAAAAAAATCATATGATCGGAAAGTTCCTTCCAGAGATAAAACTTGTCTTTCTAGGGTGACTTCATTCAACATAAGGTCTAAAAGAGATCTTTTGTTCCAACGGCTGTTGTTAGGGACACGTACATCTTTTCTCCCAGGCTCCACGTGGCCCGGCCCTCAGTCATCTGAACCCCTTACCCCCGCAGAGAATGGGTGCATGCTCTGACCCACGCTCTGACTGACCCGGGGGTTTCACGTGCAGACGCAGCTCACAGCGGGACCCAGAGGGCTTTGCCTTGCCCTCCTCCTAAGGCATCGCCTATTGACCCGCAGCACCTGAAAGGCCATGAACTTGGTGATATTTTAACATGCAGCAAGTCTATCATTGGTGTCTCCATGATTCCCACTTCAGGTGCCTATTTCCACGTTCAAAGATTCCTGGGATGGGACTGCCGTAACCTGGGGGGGGGGGGGGGGGGGGGGGGGGGGGGGGGGGGGGGGGGAGGCAGGGAAAGAGCACAGAGAGGCAGGCTGGGCACACGGCTAGTGCACAGGCGGGAGACTGGATCCGCGTAGGAAAGAATATCAGAAACCATCCCCGGACTTAGGAACGCTGAGCTCCCACCGGGACGCGTGCGGCTGCTTCCGCTGGCCAGTGGGCACACGAGCTGGGGGCAGAGCAGAAATACAGTGGACAGTCCCCAAGCATAGGAGGGGAACACCTTTGCTGGTGAGGGTATGCGATGGGGGAGGGGCATGACCAGGGCTCGGGGAAAGGTTAGGGATTTCACTCATCAGTAAATAATCACTGATTTTACTAACTGATGTGACCCCAATAAATTTAACAATAAAAAATAAACAAACACTCACTGAGTCCTAATTGGTAGGATAAACAAAGCAGAGAGAATCCATGCTGGAGGCTGGCATTAATCATGTGATCACACATGTATATAGTATAAAACTGTGTTTAATGAAGACAAACCAGTCCGTGGATTAAGAAGGAGTCGTGACCTAGTCTACGGGGTGCGGGACTATGTTTCCAAACTCGAGGACAGTTTTATTCTTTGATTCAAAGTGACAGCTTGTAAATAACTCTCGTTGCAGGTACCCGGGCCCAAGACAGTCTTTCTATGTTTAAAAAGAAGGAAAAAGTTAAAAGGAAATCAGGGTAGGGGAGGCAGGGCGCGAGAAGTTCCAGAGGAGAAAGTACTCCGGGGTGATCTAAGCCCAGGGTGTCCCAGTGAGGCTGGGGGACAGAGGGGCCTGGCTCAGGGCTGGAGGTGGGTGGGAATCCACTTTGGTCCAGGTCTGCGGGCTACATGGAGACTTCGGATGATTGACTGAGGACTGGTGGGGCGCCATTGATTGATTTGAGCGGCCTAGGGAAATGATGCGATGTGTAAAGGACGGGAATGCTGAAGGCTCACAACTCGGAAAGTGGTTTCTGTAAAGATTGGCTGAAGGTTCCAGTCACCCTGAGGGCAGGTGTGCAGGGACATAGGGAAGGGGCCAGTGTTCACTTTAGTATCTTTTATATATCAGGGATAGTGACAAGAGTTTATTGATTCTCGTTTCATTGAATCTCCATAAAATCTTTATGAAGTAGATGGCATTTCTGCCATTTGACAGATGAGGGACTCTGTACTTTAGAAAAAACCACCTATGCATCCATCGTCAGCTTATTTATTCACTGACCGAGTACTTTATGGAGCACCTGCCTAGCTAGGCGCTGAGATTAGACTGGTGAACAAGACATGGTCCCTACCCTCGGAGAACTCAGAGACCAGTGGGGAGACAGATGAGTAAGTGGGTGATTACAGTTCAGTGGAGAAAGTTCTCAGATATGGGTAAACCCACAGGGCTTGGAAGAGCAAAATGCAAAACACCCGTCCTTGTCCGGCGGTCAGAGGCCTTCCCTAGGGCCTCACCGCCTGCGTGCGTCAGGGCCAGAATCTCACAACTGTGTAGACGCACCTCAGTCTGAAACCCACATAATTGTCATCTCACCAAGCGATTACGGTGGATTTGGGGTAAACTCTCCCCAAATCCACACAGCACACCTTGACTATGTCCCACTGCTGGTTTCGCAGTGGAGCACTGTGAGAACGAGCTCAGCCCAGGCTGGCAGAGCTCCGCAGCCCTGCCCACGCTGCCTGGACTGGGCAGCAGCCGGCCGCCCTGGGTGCCCCTGCCCAGGACAGGCCGTGCACTTAATGAGCTCAGCCACGGCGATGGGGCACACGGCAGTGGAAATGGCCCCTCAGGCCAAACAGAAACAAAGCGTGCGGGTTGCCAGCATTCGGAGCCTGAGAGAGAAGTCTGGGTTGAGTGAGGAAGAGCTACGCATTATATCTCAGCTCGGGCCTCGGAGTGGTGAGCAGTGCTTCTTCCGGAAACTACTTGTCTCGGAGGAAAGGAGAGCACGGTCACCCATTCTGTTCATGTCACGGGCCCATGGGGGCCTGGCAGGAGGGCATGCGCGCGCACACGCACACCCACACACACGCATGTGTGCACACACACGCACATACACACGCACATACACACATGCACACGCACGCACACATGCACACACACAAACACACACACTCATGTGCACACACACGTGTGAGCACACACGCACACACAGAGGCACACACACAGGCACACACGTGTACACACATAGACACGTGCACACACACACGTGCATGCACACACGCGCGTGCACACACACACAAATGCGCACACACACAAACGCGCGTGTGCACACACACATATGCACACACTCACACACACATGCACACACGCATGCACACGCACACAGATACACGTGCACACACAAAAATCACACACACACAAACACACCCATGCACAGGCACGCACACACATGTGCGCGCACACATGCACACACACACACAAACATGCACGCACACACGTGTGTACACACACAAGTGCACGCACAGACACACACACGTGCACACACGCACATACACAAATGCACACACACACGCACACACGTGCGCACACGCACACCCACACGCACGCACACACGTGCATGCACACACATACACGCACACGCACGCACACACAGACACAAACGCACACACACGCTCACATGCGCACACATACACACACACGCGCATGCACACACACGCACACACAGACACGCACACACACAAACACATGTGCGCACACACACACGCACACACACACATGCACACACACATGCGCGCACACACGCGCACGCACACACACACACGCACACACACACGCGCGCGCGTGCACTAATGTGCGAGCCTGACACTGCCTGCCTGCCTGCACGACCATGCTTCCCTTCATCCCTCCCGCTCCCCCTTCTGATTACCCTCCATTATTACTTACTCGCTACCAACAGACCGAAAACACAGAGCCCCTCGCCTCCACCCTCCGATTGGCTCTTCCACGCTCTTTTCTTACTTTTAAATAGGTTTATAGAAAAAGACAAGTTACTGAGAAAAGACACTATGTTGCATCCACTTCTTTTCTCCACGGGGACCCCGGGAAGGGAGCTGACATTCATGACGTGGGCCTGCGAGGGAGCTCATGTGACCTCGTTCCTGCCGACCACAGCAGGGAGGGACGTGGTGGATCGGGGGCGGGGCAGTGGTAAGAGCTCCACGGGCGTGACGGAGACCGAGCCCAGCCCCTCTCGCCTGCAGAGGACACGCGGCTGGGTGGCGGACCCTGTCCTGGCAGACACCCTGAGGGCAGGGAACAAGAGCTGCTGCACAACCACGCGCAGTGAGAAGAACCCTCTGCCAGGCGTCTCAGAGCCCGTGGGGCAGCTGGGCCATGGAAACAAGGGACAGGAACAACCCCTGGAGCCAAAGGACCGCCTCCACAGGGGAGGCTGCTCCCACCGCACGTCGCACATGGAGGACGTGCCCCGATTTCTGAAACGTACCCCACCCTCAGGACACAGAGGGGCCTTCCTGATGGGCGGGAGCGCGCCGACTCCACAACCACCTCCACAGACACTGCTCGTTAACCCCCACGCAGTCCGTCCCCTTCGGTAGCAAGAGCACGATCATATGAAGAGAGCGTCACAGGAGGCTTCGGTCGTTTATGCTTTTCTGCACGAACTGGTTTTTTAGTGCCTCCTTGTGCATGCATAGGCGTGCATGCACGTGTGTGCGCGTGTGCATGCATGTGCATGCGTGGGTATGCACGTGTGCATCTATGAGTGGGCACGAACGCAGAGGGGGCGCTGGGAGCCGTTCTCTTAGAGCTGCACGTGAAAGTAATGAGCTTCTTAAAAACTCAAGTTCACATAATTGAGTGGCGTAGAGAAAGGAAGAGAGTGCCAGGGAGGGAGAAAGCCAGCAGACAAAGGCTCCTTGATGGGGGCGGGGGGTGGGGGTGTGGGCAGGATGTCTTTCACCACAGGAAAGGTCAAGGCCAGGCTCAGAGCACGACCGACCAGCAGCCGCCTGCCTGGCATCATTGAGACATGGCTCCCCCCCAAGGCCTCCCTCAGTAATCCCTCAGCACACTGGATCTCCTCCCACATGTCACTCTTTGGGTCGTGGCAGAGTCCCCGTTGTGAAGCAGGGATGGGGGGCAGCGATTTACACGTGAACTCTATCAGTATAGAGAATGACGTGCACCCTGGCCCGGAGATGGGACTGAATTGTGTGCACCCCTGACTCGCTGGTGATTTCTCGGCAACATCTCGGACCTCTTTTTGCTTCGGTCTCCTCACGTATCAGATGTTCTTCTGTTGTGGCTGGCTTTCTGTCTTGTTTCGTTTTAGCTATAGTCTGGGGTGGGGGAGATTAAATGAAGAGATACAAGTGAAGCGAACAGGTCAGTCCAAGCTGTCCTCATCATCACCCTCATCCTCACAAGTCACTCATACCCCCTGCAGGATTTGTTTGCAGACTGACCAGCTTTGTGACTGGTTATCATGGAAGACGAGCGAAAGCAGGGACATGTATTTTTTTGGTTTTGGGGTTTTTTTTGGTGGTTCCCTGGCTGGGAATCAAACTCAGGCCGCGGCGTTGAGAGCGCCGAAGCCCAGCCACGACACCACCAGGGAAGCCCCTTGGGGACGTGTTTTGCCACAGGAGAGTGAGTGGGGAACTGTCCCAGCTCTCATTTCATCAAATCTCCATGTAATCTTCACTTAGGGGATGGCATGTCTGATGTGTGGCGATGAGGGAGTGTGTGCTTTAGAAAAAAACTAAATGGGGGTGTCGTCAGAACTGGAGAGCGTCCTGAGCTGATGGTGATGTGGGGGTGCACCCTCACGTGTGTGGGGGATGGGGCCGGCCGGCCTGCGATCCCAGCAGCTCCTTCAGCCCCTTTAAGCTTGGTGAAAGGGGGTCTGCCACAGAGACCATGTGAGCATCCACTGCCAACAGCACTGTCTAGTCCCTGCAGCGTCCTGCAGGCTGGCAGCGTGACAGCACAGACGTCGGACGTCTCACCACCTATGCTTTCTCGGCACAGAGGGTAGCAGTGCAGCTCAGAGAGGAAGGGGGCGTGGCCACGGTCAGCCAGCAGGCCAGCTCTGGAGTCCGGCCTGGCACTCAGGTCACTGGACTCTCATCCCAGGACATCTTCCAGTGCCTCCAATGTCTCAGTTTGAATTCCAGGACTGGCCTGCGACAGAGGCATTTATCTCCCAGCTCCCTCGCAGCTTTCCTCCCTCCTGACTCCGGCCCTAGCCAACGGTGGCCCTTGGTGACACCCTTCCCCTCCCCGAGCTTGTAAACTGAGTCACTGATTGGGAAGCTCTGATGATCTGTGCTTCCCTAGCTCGTGAGTCATGGAGGCTGTCAGATGTCCGAGTAGGAAGAAGACTCAGCGTGACAGGTGGTGTCCCTGCCTCTGGAGGGGGACTTGGCAGAGCTCTCTCCTCTGATGGGGATGGGGTGAGGGTGGGAGCCGGCAGGAGGAGCCACCCACTGGGGACAAAAGCTGTGATTCACCCACTGGAGGAAGGGAAGGAGGGAGGCACGTCAGCCCGCAGCATGGGTCTGCGCAGCAGAAGCGTCTGTGATCCACGCCCCGGAGCCCCGTTCGCGAAGGGCCTGGAGCTGACTCCGGCAAAGGCCAAGGCGTGAACTCACACGCGTCTCACCGATATGCAGGGAAGCCACTCATTGTGAGACAGAGATATTTCAGGATCATGGCCTGGGTTTTAGTGACTCCGTTCTTCAGGGCGCAGCCTGAGGGGTCTTTCTAAAGTGAAAACTGGGTCACGGCACTTTCTTGCTTAAAACCTTTTAGGGGCCCCCACGATCCTCACTGTGCTTAGATGCGGCCCTGGCTGCCTCTCTGGCTCTGTCCCAGCCCTCTCCGCCTCGACCACTGCCTCACCCCAAAGGACCCTCGCTCATTCCCTCCCCCCTGCTTTTGCATATGCTCTTCCTGCCTCAGGAATGCTCTTCCCGCCTCCGGACTGCTCTTCCCGCCTCGGGAATGCTCTTCCCGCACTGTGCCCTCCACCCCTAATCCTTCTCCAGGTCTCTGGTTAAGCATGACGTTAGCAGAAGGGCCCTTCGTACCCCCATCTGAATTATGATGCCCTCTACCATTCTTGCTCATCACCACGTCCCCTTTTTCCTCTTAGCACTCACCTCCATCTGTAGCTTCCTGTTTGTTTGGGATTTTGCTGCTGTCGTGTGTTCTCTGTTTCACTAGCCCCAGGCTCCATGAGACCCAGGAATCACGTCCACCCTTTTCCTCCCTGGAAGGCCAGTGCCTAGCCAGGGCCCGTCAAACACTGAATGTGCACTAACAGATTCTTTTTCATTTTAAAAAGATGTACAGTCGCTGAGAGCCGCGTTAGGAATAACCGACCTAAAGTGTGAGGTGCCCACGGTTCCTCCAAAGTGCCCTCAGGGCTTGTGCAATTACGTACCTCGGGCCTCTGCACCCCGCCTCCCAGGGGAGAGCAGCTTTAGAGCCGTACACCTGTCGAGAAAGAACCTCTAGTGGGTTCAAGTTCTCTTTTAGTTGTGCAAGATGTTTCCCGGGCAAAGCTTCCCCAACCCCCAGTACACGAACCACAGACCAGCAAAGTGTCTGGCTGATGTGGGGGCTTAGGGGAACACAGTGGGAGAGAGCCCTAGATTACTCCCCACTAGTGGTGTCCCCAGGGTGGGGTAGTGGGTGTGGTCCACCCTGGGTTTAAGCAATAAGAGGGTACCTTGTCTGCACAGAATTTTAAAAACAATAATACAGCCAAATGATACATATAAAGTAAGAAGCTCAGCCAGAATTTGCTCAGCTTTTCATTAGACAACTGTAGATCACGTCAGCGATAAAATGCTCATCCTTGCCCGGGCGGCCAGTCCCCACTCCTTGTCAGCTGGAGATCCCCATGGCCTTGCTCCGTGGAACTTTCATCTGAAGCCCCTCATCAAGGATGAGCTGACCTGGCCAAACAGTAAGGCTCCCGTGTCGGGCAGGCACAGGCCAGAATGAGGTCAACCCAGCCACGCCTGTCCCACCCGCAGCCCAACACAAATTTATAAACCTTAAAACATGACGAAAATTACGCACGGATCTTTTTTTTTTTTCTTTTTAAAGCTCATCAGCTATCGTTAGTGTCAGTGTATTTTATGTGTGGCTCAAGACAATTCTCCTTCTTCCAGTGTGGTCCAGGGAAGCCGGAAGGCTGGCCACCCCTGACCAAAGCACTAGGTCAGAAGGTTTTAGTGTCACCGTGTGGCTGCTCCCAGCACAGAGGTTTGAGTCTCTGGGAGGCGGGATTGGGTAGAGGTCAAAGGCTCTGTAGCCAGACAGCCTGGATTCAGACCCCAGCCTTCCTTTCCTCGTGTGTGACCTTGGGCACTTGACCTCTGCATGCTCCCGCTCTCACCTGTACAAGGGATCTACGGAATGACCCACCACGAAGTGCTGCTTCGCAGGTTGGAAAAGAGAGTCACTGCCAATGGTCTGGCAGGGAGTAAACACCAGCAAAGGTGACGTTTACGGTCACATGGCCGGGGCCGTCTTCACCTTGACGTCTGGTTGCTGGTTATTGGAATCAGGGGCATCCTTGAGGCCAGCATTGCAGGGGCACCTGTCTTCACCTGGCATGCTACCGGGCAGGCAATGAGTGTGCAGCATGCTGAGGTCGACAACAAGAAGCCAGGCGGACCTGACAGAGCCTTCACCTTCCTACCTGACCTTGATAACCTAACAACTAATTAGAGGAGGGAGTGGGGATGGTTGCTGCCCAGACAGGACCAAAAGCGAAATACTAAAAAAAAAAAAAAAAAAAAAAAAAGCCCCGGAAAGTGAGTTTTCTTCCTCGAGCCAGGGCGGTCCTGCTGTTTCTGTCCCAGGAGCCGGGCGGGCCGTGTGGGCATCCGTGGGCCAGGACGACGCCCGCGTCTGGTCGGTGTAAAACGCGTGCACACAGCATCGCGTTCAAGCCCTGCAATAATCTTGCAAGATTTTCCCGTTGGTCAGATTGGAAAATTGAAGCTCAAGAGCTAAAGTAACTTGTGCGAGGCTCCACAGCTTAGAAGGAGCAGAGCGCACACAAGAGTCCGAAGTTTTCACTACTTCGTGTAAGCGTTAGCTCGGTCACATCGCAGCAGCCGTGGGACACGGGCTACCTGGTGCTCATTTGAGAGGGGAAACAGCTTTTAGGGGACAACAGTGACTATTCACGGTCACATCAGTTTCGAGGACAGAGCAGGGAAGGTGAGCAATTTTTCTAATGCCACACGGTAAACCACTGCCCAGTCCTGCCTCTGTCGGACTTTGCAGGACCTCCCTGAGTGGCCCTGCTGCAAGGCTTTCGGAAACAAAAGCTTTGCTCTGGGGCCTGGCGGCCCCGCTCTCCGGTGGGGTGCAATTGTCCATTTCCAGAGTTAAACTGACTTCGGAGTGACAACATCTTCCCACCCAGGACCTGGATGGGGCCCAGGCTTGGGATTCCAGGAACTGCCGTGAATGCGGGCGCCCACGTCCCCCGGGGCCAGGCGTCACTCCCGGTGTGGGCAGGCGACCGTGCCGAGGCCCGTCTCCGAGAGCGGACGGCGCGTCCCACTCTGACAGGCGCGCGGTGGAGCCCCTCCATCCTGCAGGCCCATGCCAGGCAGAGACGTCCCGGCCCGAGGACGTGTTAGCCACGGGGGTGACGACGGCTGACTCAAAGCAGTGTGGGGTGCAGCGCACGACAGCAGAGGGAAGAGGCCCCTGGGGACCGTCCCCGCCAGCCTCCATAGCTTCCTGAGGCCCCGTGGGCAGCAGGAGTCACAATAAAGAGGAGTTACAGACTTCGCTCACTCCGGTCAGAGCCCAGGAGCTCGGAAGGATGGAGGTGACGAAAAGCCAATGGAAGGGTACAGACATGTCTCAGAGACGGGTTCCGTTAGTGTCCTGGACCAACGCTGGCAGATTCTGGGCTGGCAGGGTCGTGATCAAGTCCGGGGTCCTCCATTCCTTCCCCAGCCTTCAGACTGCGAACACGGGCATTAAACCCGGAGGGATCGCAGCAGAACCTCGAGGGCAGCCGCGATACTTACCGAAGATGATGCTGGGGTCGGCGAGCTGCAGGGCTGCCCCTGCGGTCCCAGAGCTGAGTGGAGGTCCCTGAACTGTCACAGGTGTCGCCGCTTTAGGAGAAAGCTGGCTCAGCTCCTCCCCTTGACTCGTCCTTGTCACCTGGCCATTGCAGTCGTAGTCCTTTATTCACAGAACAAAACATGAACAGGGTGTCCACGTGGGCCAGGCGCTGTTCTGCGTGCAGGGATACAGCAGCCAATTAAAGAAAGGCTGTGCCCTCGTGGAGCCTGGAATATAGACTCTCCTCAAGTGTCACCACCTCCATGAAGCCTTCTCAGGTCACCCCAGATGGAAACGGTCCATCTTCCTGTCATTTTTACAGCATACGAGGCCGGGAGCTCAGAGATACCTAACAAAGGCTTTTGGAATGATTTAATTAGCCCAGTCAGTCATGCATGGAGCTCACTTAATAACATTGTCTATGTACAAGGTCCTCCCTCTACTGCTGTTTATCATATATTAATGAGTTTCACAGTTTTCTGGACGTAGTATGTCTTATCCTCTCAAATCTAATACAAACCCACTGACGATGACAGGGACGACAGGTCACCTCTCCGTGTTCGGTGGACATGAAACCCACTGGACGCACAATCGTTACTTAGCACGTGTTACTAGAAGGGGGAAGAAAGAATGACTAGTAATGACAAGTCCGTGGAGCTTCATAATTAAAAATACAACAGTGTCACCACTTCAAGTTTAAGAAATTGTAAGTTTCCTACATACATCGTTTTCAGAACCAGGATTCAAGTCAAGGACTTCTGACTGTGGGTCTGAGCCCCAAGGCCAATAACACTTAGGCTATTGGGGTAAATGCAGACATAAGAGCTCTCCAAGGGTCAGCCCCTAGCCAGAGCTAGGGCCGCGGCAATCTGACCTTCATCCAGCAAGGCCACTGTCAACCCACTCCAGAGCGGAAGAGCCTCCCTGTCCGTGCAGTACCTCCTCAGGGTCCCCTGGAATCTGCCCAGGCTCCTGTGCGTTGGTTCTGGCCTCCCGGGGAATGCAGCGTGAAGACCTTCGGGCATGTGGTGGTTAAGAGTGCAGGCTTTGGGGTCACAGTGAGCATGGTTAATCAAGGTCCTCCAATTTCTGAATGTCTCTTTCCTCAGCAGTAAACTGCACTGGTGACAGTCCCAACTCCCAGACTGTGATGAGATTAAATGAGGTCATTTATGTCAGGTTCCTGTCCCAAGTCAAAGCACATGGTGAGTCCTCAACAAACGTTAGCTCCTGGGGTTGCTTGCTCACAGCGAAGATCATCCGTCAGTCAGTCGGCAAACCTCTTCCGAGGGCTGGATGTATGGCAGGCACCGTGCACAGGGAGGGGGACTGGGAATGGCCAAGGTTCTCAGGAACCTGACACGCACACAAGTCACGCTCGCGGAGGGACTCACGCAGCACAGACGGAGCACCGTGTTGGGTACGCTGTGCGGGGGCCTAACGGCCCCGGGGGTGCAGGCGGGGTGGCACTGGAGCCAAGCCCTGAAGGTGAGCAGTGAAGAAGAGGGAGAGCGGCGTGCCCAGCGCTGAGGAAGGGCCATGTGTGTCCCGGAGCAGCTGGAGGGTAGGGGGGGTAGATGAGCCCAAAGGCCAACAGGACTGGAAGGCACAGACGCACCCATGTGCGGGAACGCTCAGCACCACGGGGTCATTGGAACTTGGTATTTTCGGTGTCAGGGAGCTGCTGCGTTCTGAGGATGGGGGCGGCATGGCCCCACCTAAGACTTGATGGTGATTTGAAAGCCCGACGCACAGGGCTGTCGGAAAGAGCACCAGGAAGGGTGGAGAGAAGGCGACAGTTCAGACAGGAAGCAAGCGCCACGGCCTCCCAGGGAAGACGCACCGGCTGCACCGCAGCCCCATGTCGACCCTCCCCGCCTCTCCCACTCCTGTGCCCCTTGCCCTGCGCGCTGCAGGCGGACCCGCGCCCCTCACCTGGCTTCTTTGTATGCACGGAATCTGCACTGCTGGTCCGCACGGCGTCTCCGGACTGGTCTGCGCCGTTATTGCTCGTGTCAGGGGAGGGGGCTTGCCTTTCCCACCGCCGCCTCTGTCCTGTCCTTAGTGCCTACCCACGTGATGGGCACTGCTGAATGCACAGTCTTCCGTCATCTCTGTGGACATACTCCCAAGCTGAGGGTCACTGTAGTTTCTCGCCTTTTGTGCAGGGGCCAAAAAGAAAAAAGGAAACGAAAGGGAAAGGCTCCTGTCCTCGACGATCTTACAATACAACCTGCGAAGCGTGGCCCGGATGTGAGCTCTGAGGGCTGAGGGCACACGGAAAGGTCTCGGCGCCGTGGGAGTCACGTGAAGCCAGAGCTGCTTGGCGCTAAGTGGGGGATAAAAGCCTGAGGACGGAGAGCTCATCAAGCTTCCAAGGACCCAGCACAGGCCTGGCCCCCAGAAGGCTCTCCGTCAACACGTTTTGCTGAGCTCCTTCTAACATCTTCGTGCCTACTGTAAGTGGCAAGATGGAAAACAGGGTAAACTAGCAGCCTGGAGGCCAGGACAGAGCTGGGGGCAACGCGGGAGCAGCGAGCACGCGCACGCTCTGACTGATGGCCCCCACGCAGGCCCTTCTCCTCCCCGAGGCGGGGGGCTCGCGCTGTGCGGCGTTACCAAGGCGGGGACAATGCCCGGTGTTTATGGACGGCCGTCTCCGAGGGGCTCAGACATGATCTCATTCATGCTGTCTCAGGTCTTGTATTCAATTACAGAATGGCTCATTCTTCCAAACGATGCAAACTATTTCTTTTAGATGCACTCTTGGAATTATCCATTCTCTGTTACAGGTTCAAAGATTTGCAAATCACCTCCGAGTGCCTCTAGAATTGCTACAGCGGGACAAGAGGTGGGCGGAAATGGAAATTTTCTGAATTTGTCATTTATGAACTCTTCAAATGTTAGGAAGTCACTCTTGTACACTAGTCTTAAAAACAGAGAAAAATGTAGGTCATGACTTAGTTGCAGCCACATCATGTAATAATAAAAAAGGAGGAAAAAGAATTTTAATGCTCCACAACGTTTGCTAACGCTTTTATAAGAATAGGAGTTAACCAGTGGGGCTAAGAGGCACAGTAATCATTATCATAACAAGCACAAAAGCAGCGGTGTTCGGGACGTATTCCCAAGCTAAGGGTCACAAGAAGTGGGTGCCTCTCTCGCTCTGGTATGAACTACAGTGTGGCCTTCACGTCCTACCTTCTCGGGGCCTCAGTTGCCTTTTCTGACAGTAGGTGACTGGATTACGTGTCTGCAATTTCTTCCCTGAGTGAAATTTCACGCGTGGTTCCGCCACCCCCCCAAAATTACAACCCCTGCTATTGCTGCCTAATGTCTAACCTGCAACATAAAGGATACCCACCATGTGTTCAGGAGATGACTGTGTGTAGTTTCCATTCGTCTGCACACTAGGTTTGATTTAATCCACGTGTAAAGGGCGCTTATCACGTGCCAGGCACGAAGATGGTGCTGGAGTATAAAAATTTGTGGAAAGATAATCATTGATGTATATGTAAGATGTGAAGGGATCTGAAGTGAATAAACCAGTCAGCAGAGGCTTCTGGGAGGAGGTGACATAAGCTGGGTTTAAAGGGTAACGTACAGGAGTTCACCAGATGGACTAGGAAGGGAAGTTACAGCAAGGGAAGGGCATTACAGTCAGGGGGGGAGCACGTGCAGAAGAGCTTGGGGGACCGGATACAGTGTGAGGACGGATCGGTACGAAGCCAGGCTGAAAACGTAGGCGTGAGTCACGTGATTCAGAAACTCAAAACCTGGCTGTGGATCTCAGGCTATGTCCTACAGGCAACTGTGCCACCGAAGGGTTCGGGACGTGAGATGGTCGTGTTGGATTTTCAAAAGAAACATTAGGAACTATCATATCCTTCACTCCAAGGAAAGCATGGACTAGATGTTATTCCTGTGTCACAAGTGGAGAAGCAGAGATGTACAGGATGAGGTAGCTGCCTAGAACCAAATAGCTTTCCCAACACCAGATGTGGTACGTATACTGAGTGGAATATTACAGAGCAATAAAAAAGAGTGAAATCTTGCCATTTGGGACAACATGGATGGACCAAGAGGATATTGTGCTAAGTGAAATAAGTCAGGCAGAGAAAGACAAATACGGTACCATATGATTCCACTTATATGTGGAATCTAAAACACAAACAAACAAAACAAAGAGAGACACATACAAATAGAAACCAAAGTGATGGCTACCAGAAGGGAGGGGATGAGGGATGGGTGAAAAAGGGAAGGGGATACAGTCCGTAACATTGTGACAAGTTTGCCGCATGACAGAGGGTGACTAGAATTAGTGGGGTGATCACACTGTAAGGTATAGAAATGCCAAATCACTATAGTATACACCCGAAACTAGTATAACCAATATAATTCTGTATACCAACTATACTTAACCTAAAAACTTTTTTTAAATTGCAGAGCCAGGAATAGACTCTGTTAATAAAAGTCTCAAAATCTACCCTCCTCTGCCTACATAACGTGACCGACTCCTCCTCTCCTGCACAGACCCCTGTTCCAGCAGGCAGATCGCTTGCTTGTCCTCTGAGCACACTGACAACTCCCTTCCCTACCTCTGGCTCCCTGCTCTCCTGTCAATCAGGGATGTGCTACCCCAGTCCTTCCAGCCCAAACTCCACAAATACGTCAAGATCCACCCAAGCTCCACTTACTCTAGGAAATGTTCCTTTGCCACTCTAGTTTCCATAATCCTTTCAGAAGGACCACAGTATCTGTAGTGTGTACCCCATATCCTACTCTGTCGTTTTAACATTGAGCTCTACAGCTAGCATCATCCACCACCTCTGGCACCTTGATCACCAGTGCCCTGGAAGTTGGGAGATATCACTGCTGCCACCATGATGAACATTTTCCCAGTCTCCCCAACTCCCCATATAACTCCCTCCATTAGGCATCTCCGATTGGCTGACCATCTTCTCATTTCTTGGGTAGCTGGGAACATTTATCTAGCTTTTTCAGTTTCTATAGACTACTACTCATCAAGAGTTAAAACTCCCCAAACATAGACAAAAGGTTCAGGTGCTGGGCACACGATAGCACAACTGGAGGACCAGTGTGTCCCTAAAATTCCCTAATTGTTTTAGTTGTGTTCAGCTCATCTGCCAAACTGAATCCAATTTCCTTTGGGGACATGCCCGTACTTTCTTGCTCATAAGTTCAGCCATGACTGACGGTCCTGGCCACACACTCCCTGCTCAATAAATTCTTGTTGACTTCAGTGTAGTTCATTCTGCAAAGGTCATTTCATTTGGCTTTAGCTGGGATGCTCTTCAAATGTAAAATATGAATAACTTGGCCCTGGAGTGAGTAACATCTGCAGATAATTATGTCATCTGGCCATGCAGAACCTCTGGGCACGAGGAAGCTTTCTGGGACGTGAGCAGATATGGAATGGAAACTGCTAGCTGACGCACCCATCAGTTCTCAGGTGCTTATTCCCTGAGGGCAGCAGAGAAGCCTGTGTCTTGAAAATCCACTGGGGCCATCCACTAGTCGGTAGCAGTTGCTTCGGTTAAAAATGCTCCTTGAAGAAGGAAGAACAGTCTACACAAGCGGGTGCAGTGCCTCACGGCCCGGCCTCTTTTCTCGCTCACTTTCGCAGCGCTTTTGGTGGGAGGGGTGCTAGGTTAGGAACCACGAGGTCTGAGTTTGAGACCTGGCGCTGGGCTTGTGAGACATGAGGTCCTGGTCTAGTCCCTCAGATTCCTCTTCTATAAAATGGGAATAATGACTTACTCGAGTGCAAGTTGTGCTAGGTACTGTTGTTTCCGCTTATCTGGCATCCTTCTACCCTTTTCTAGAAACTGGTCATACTCCTAGAATAATGACTCCCCAGAAGTGCATTCATCGACATCACATGGGGCTTGTTGAAACACAGATTACTGAACTCTCCTTGCAGAGTTGCTGATACAGCAGGTCTTGGACAGCGATTGAGAATTGGTACTTCTAGGCATTTGCCGGGGGTGCCAATGTTCCTGGGGCCACACTTGGGAACCTCTATACTAAAACCCACCCCCCTCTCTCTTATTGTCAGTTCCGGCGGTTCAGAAGCTAATTTCAGTCTTTGGCTCAAAAGATAGGAACACAAATCAAGCCTGACTAGTTAATTCCAGCCACCTACCATAGGGAATGACTTGGGTGGGCAGGAGACCCAGGTCAAGCTAATAGAGAGCTCTTCTTCCAAGGTTGCTTCCTGAGTAGAATGTAAGCCTGAAGCCACTGGGGGCCACCTTGCACCTCTCGATACTATACCAAGGGAGAAAATCAGAGCTCAGACGTGCCAAACTCAACCTGAGCTTCTCCGTCATCCTCTAAGAGATCACACATTCATTCTCTTTTTTCACTCGAGCCACTTGGGTTTCTGTCCCTTGCAACCAAATAATCCTGAGTAATACATACATGTCACTTCCCAAGGAGAGTTTAGTCCTTTAAAAACACCACCACCAACAAAAGTAATTTCAAGAAGTTGTAACTGTGAGACAATGACCAGATAGGAAAATTACAGAAATGGTGATATAATTCCTTAAGGGCGAGCCCTCCAGACAACCAGAGAACAACACACCACAAAACCACAATGGTGATTAGAAGGAGGAGGAGGAGGAAGCTTTGCTGAGTATTTAATGAATTATCAGCTCTCTGCTTAATGATGTATGTGCATTATCTAACTTAAACCACACAATGACCCTCGGGGACAAATACTATCAGCTCACGGATAAGGATAGTGAACCTCAGAGACTTTAAGGAACTCGCCTGAGGTTGCTCACCCAATAAAAAGCATTAAGAAAAGAAGAGAAAGAAGAAAATAAGTCAATCCATTGGCCTGATGCCAGGAGCCATATTTCACCACCTTTGTGAGATCAGAAGTCTTGACTTTCCACTTCGATTCAGAGACCACATCGTCCTGAGGATATGAGGACGGTCCTTGGTTCAAACAAAGGAACAAGTATAAAAGGGGCGAACCCTTTTGAGAAACAAGAAAACCTACGACACAACCTGGCCTGGGCTCACAGCTCCAGTTAACTGCAGACTGGCAGAGTGGTGCGAGCCTTCTGGAATCGTCCGAGGGGCTGCGAGTCGCTGCCTCTGCCTCTGTCTGACTGACCGCCTTTGCTTGCCTTCCATGTGTAGCATCTGCTTCAGAGACCCCTGACAAAGGCACCTGGTGGCCGCAGGTCCTTTCCCGCCCTGACGTCAACAAACTCTTCAACCGTCCGCTTGTCCCGAGTCACTTTGTTACGGTGACAGCCCCTGGAATCTCTTGGCCGCCCAACTCGTCTGGTCAGTATCCCTCACCAGCCTGCCTGAAAGAGCCTGTTTCCAAATCAGAATTTTGCAGGTACTCCAAAGACGCCCCCGAAAAACATTTTATGACAACTACCTTGTCTCAAAAACTATCCACTCAAAAGCTTTCACTATATAACCAGACTGATTTTTTGTTACATTTTCGTAGCATTCCGGTCCCTGCAGTGGGCTCTGCGGGTCCTTCACACGTCACCTCCAGCGCTCCACTCCCTGATCTCCCTTCATCCGTGCTGTCCCAAGGCACAGTGGCAGCCTGGCGTCCTCCTGCGTATACGACGGAGGTGGGGGGATTCGATCTGGTGGTGCCTGATCAATCTTTCTTTGCTGCCTGCATGAACTCTCTCAGCAACTCCCTAACCTGAATTCCTGCCTCCACTGTTGTGACGCAACCCCCTCACCCGTGTCCCCGCTGGCCGCACTGCTCTCCTGACGAAACATAAAGATTCCTCTCACTTGTCAGCTAAAACCCTGCTATTGACTCACCACCATGCGTGTGCCTGTGAACGCCTTCACACCCTCTCCCGACACTGCGATTGCAGCCCTGCTTCCCTGCAGCTCCACCCCAACTGTACGCCAGGCCCGGGGTCCCCGATTCAGTCTCGGCACCTCTGCTAAGAATTGCTTCGTGACAGGGTGGCAAACATCTGTGCTCATCCAAACGTTCCCCGGCCTTCAAGTTCCAGCTGAAAATCTTCCTTCTTCATAACGGGTCCTCAAATCCCTTCAGGTGAAGAGACTCTCCAGAACCCTGGCCGGCCGTAGCGCTTGCACTGCTCCTGTCTCGGGTCACAGCCCTGTCTGCATTTCCCTCACTCACAGAGGGAAACCGTACCGCCCCCACTGATCTACGAAGTCTTTGACTGCACAGCCCCTCTGTCATTCACCAGCACATTCCACACGGGAACCGGCTCAGTACCTTGCACATATTGGAAACTCACAAACCTGATAAATAAACCCACACGGTTCTGGGATGGGGCCCTGTCCCGAACTGTCTCTCAGAGCCTGCCATGTTGATGAAAAGCCCGCAGTGGAAGATCAGTCGCCCTGGGCTGGCACTAAGTGCCCACACTACGGGTACCTCACCAGACCACACTTAACCACAAACATCTTTAGGAGCGCAGGCCGTGACCAGGTGCCCCTGGAACCACTGGGGACCTGGTCTGAAAAAGCACCCCCAGAAGCATGGCTTTTAAAAAGATACATAATGCTTTATCTTTTAAAACTTATGTATATTTTGAATTCTATTCCATAAGGTACCAATTTTTCATTATTATAACTATTTCCTCCCAATGATCAAATAAAATTAAGCCCCAGGCGTCTATGCCAGGTGGACCCTCTGGCTGTGAGTGCCCTCTGGCTCCCCATCCTAGATGATGTGACCCCCGACTGCAAGGCACAGTCTTAAAAGACCTGAGTCATGAATACAGTTCTGTGAATTAAAGAGTCCGCTCTTTTCTAGCTGAGGGCAAAGGGAAGACAATATGAGACAGGGGAGGCTTCACCGGGGCCAACTAGCATTGTGTTTCCCTGAGAGACTGTGCAAAGCAGATCTGGGGGAGCCAGGCGAAGGGAATGTCCTTGGCATCTGAGGCCAGGCAAGGTGCCCTGAGACAGAAGGTGAGGGAGGGGGCTCTGATGTGGTCAACAATTCCCCAAATGCTATGGTCCTGCTGGAACTCTCCCCGTTGATGTCGAAGGCACGCGATAGGGAGGTCATCCATTCGTTTTGTTATTGGAAGCTGAGCTAGCTTATCCAGAGCCTGGGGGCTGTCAGCACAAGATTGTTAATGAACATGTTTCCTGTAGATAATTATAGGAAAGGGAATATTGAAAGCACTTAAAACATTTCATTCTTTTTAATTCATTAATTATATTGCAATTATCCCATGCTCGGGAGCTGAGCAGGAGGCCGGATTCCAGCGAGTCCTGCGAGACTCCATGGGCAGAAACGAGGGCTGAGGGCTGGGGGAGAGAGAGCCTGCCGAGGAAAGCTCAGGAAAGGTTAACTGTGCAGATACGAGAAGCTAATTGGAAACCTCTTCAACAAAATCCAGGTTAATAAGAGCTGAAAAGAACAACACATCTCTTTCATAATGATTATTATGATTACTATCATTGTTTTCCCACTTACATTGAAATTTCTGGCATTCTAATGGAACTGTCACAAGCAACCTGACCCGTCCTGAATACACCCAGCCTTGAAGTTAAATCAGAGAATGCACAGACTTTTAGGGAAGGGGAGAGTCTTACGGATGACTGTGACATTGCGGGGACACAGGTCTGAGCATTGCATCCTGCTCTGTTGCACCCTAGACCCATCTCTTTGGTTCTTTCCTCAAGTTCTTCTATTATCCATGAAAAGGAGTTGTAAGTAAGTTGGATTAACAACCACTAATACATCCTGAACCCCTACCAGATGCTGGGTGTATGAGAATGACAGTGGTGCAGATTAGGCTCTGCCTTTATAGAACTTACATTCTGTGAAACACATGGTCAATTAAATAGCCAATCAGGGAAGGGATGAGGGATACGAGCAAAGGCTCGGGAAGCTCTAGGGGGAGTTCCTCTTCTGCTCAGAAGGAGGGGTGGGGAGAGGTCTTCCTGTGTATTCTCTTCAGTACATAAAAGTGAGATAAAAAAAATATGGTGAATGTTAAATAAAAATATTTATTACAGTAAAAGACACATTGCCATTAATTCCCCTCAAAATACCACCACCACCCCTCACTTGGAGCACACGTACCCCATCGTTCTTGCCACTTTCTGAGGCCGTTCTGGAAGTCCATTTTAGAGGGGGTCTTTAGTTGTGCTGTCATGGCCATCCTGAATCGATTCAAAACGTTCACCTCTCACGGTCATTTTGACTTTGGGAAGAGCCAGGAGTCACACGGCACCAGATGTGGTGAGTAAGGTGGACGAGGACACACTGTAATGCTTTTATTTGACAGAAATTACCGCACCAGCAGCGACGTGTGATATGGAGCGTTGTCGTGATGGAGGATGGAACCGTTTGCCCATTTCTCAGGCCCTCACGAAAGATGACTCCCAGAAGGGTCCAGAAGGGGCAGGAACGATGGGATACGTGTGCTCGAAGTGAGGGGGAGCACTGTGAGGGGCGATTAATGGCACTGTATCTTTTACTGTAATAATTTTTTATTTAAATATTTACTGTATTTTTTAGTCATAACGCATATGCATCCCATTAACAGTATTACCCCAAATAGCAATCCTTTTAGACTTCATCTCCTGAGTTGCGGGAATTCCAGGCTGTTTTCTGCCCTAGTGGTGTCCTCTAGGAAATCCTAATGGTGGAAAGGTGAGAAAGTGGCCTTCACACGCAGTTGGAGCTAGAGCCTAGAGCTACAATTGGTTACCTGTTGCTCTCTGATCTTTCACCTTTTACCCCAGTCCCTCTGCAATCCACAGCGTCCTTTTTGTCCCAGTGGCCATGCCACTGCCCACCTCCTCTGCAGTGTTAAATTGCATGCCCTGCATTTATGATGTGGCCCATCCCCACAGCAAGGTACAGTGTTAAAAGTCCGAGTAAGTAATTCCTGTGAATTAATGATTCTGCTCTTCTCTAGCTAACAGCAAACAGAAGACAATATGAGACATGGGGGACTTCCTAGGGGGTCAGTTAGCATTGTGTCTCCTGAAGGAACGGTGCAAAATGGGTCTGGGGACGACAGACAGAAAGAATGTCCTTGGCATCTGGAACCAGCCAAGTTACCCTGAGCCTGAAGGTATGTTTCTCCCTGTCTCTACCATGAGAACTAGCTCATGTCACTGATTAAAGATGATAGACCATGTAGCCCATAGTCAACCGAGCGTGTTATAAAGCCCAGCCAGGGACAGCAAAAACAACACGTAACCTATTCACAACTGACCAAAGACACATGGCGGACCTTTGCCGAGACCAAAGGAACTACCCAGCGGATCCAGTACAAACTGATAACCTGCAGAATCATGAGCTAAATGGGTACTGTTCTAAGCCATAAAAGCTAACTGATACAGCACTTAACTATAATATAAATCAGTTCAAGTTAATCGAAGGATATGAATACCTACTGCGCTTGTATATTCCTAATCACCAAAGACATAATAATAAGACACAGCTCCTGTTCATGAAAACTTAAAATCCAATGCCTCTTAGGTGTACCTAAGCAATCAAAACACTCAGATTTTAACCTGTTTTCTATGAATCACCAGAATGTCTATGTTTAGATCTCATGGTGGTCTGCAGACTCCTTGAAAATTATTAAAATTGTACATGTATGTGTTTATATACATTTTCTAAGAGAACAACCTTGGTTTTACATCATGTTCTCAAAGGGATAAGTGACCCAGAAGTTGCTGAGAGCCATCCGATGATAATGCAATCTAAACCTGTTCACACTGCCCAACGCTCACACAGCAGTCTGGTCTGTTTACAGATACATTTCATTGCTGACTCACCCAATCAGAAAGGTGCCTGCAAAATGATATGCTGCCAGAGGCCTCCAGGGTTGATGTGCTGGGTGATCAGAGTGCTGTGGCTATCTCTAAAAACGCTTCCAACAGATAATGTTATCACGTCCCTGTCATAGAGTGCGGAACCTCTGTATGATCCAAAGCACATTTTCTTTAAAAAACGATGGGCTTATCTATGTCTCACTTTTGCTTACACCCACTATAGGGTTGGTAAATCTTTCTCCCAGGGCAAGAATACAAGTCTATCCTTCCCTGTGGCCTCTCGTCTGGCAACAAAGGCCTCTCACTTTAGCCGGCAACGTGGAATACCTAACCTGCAGGTTCTTGTTTGAGCATGTCACTGACGTTTGTCTGAGATTAAGAGTCGTACCAAACCCCAATGCCGACAACATCCGATATTTGGGGCAACAGTCTGGTGGGCAGACTAACTGTCCCTTTCCCTAAATTAAATGAGGTTTTCTTCATTTTGAAGCTAGATAATGAGAAAAGGGGTGAGGGAGAAGAGAAGGGTAAAGAAAAAATGTGCCATAATCACGAGGAGGACCGAATTATCTTATTCCCAGTTTTTCTAGCATCTTGCTTATGATCAAAGACACCATCTCAGAGTCTGGATTTTCTTATTAGTAAAACTGGAATTATAATCTATGCCCTGCCCTCATCACAAAGAGGGTACTGTGCAGCTCAGACTAATAATACAGGGTAGCCCAAAAGTAGGTATATAGCATAGGTCTCTTTTGTTGTGTGTCAGTGTGTATGTGTACCCATATAATCTGTTGTGATGAATGTCAGTGATTCAACTGCATACCTACTTTGGGGCCACCCTGTACGTGTGGCTTTACTGATTATAAATTGCTCCCCAACACACGGCTGCTCGCTTCTGTCTTGTGTTTCTGTGACTCACCAGGAGTCTTACGCCTGGCCCCATGTAATTCTATCCAACTGTCCCCTCTGTAGCTAAGATACCATATGTCACTAACAATATCAGGTGAACAACGTCACGCCCCATCATCCTGTGCCCTTTAGGAAGCCTTCCCTGACTCCCACCGCATGGCTAGGCTTGCTGAAGGTCGAATTCCTACAATTCCTTGGATGGTCGTGTTAAAATTACCAGTCTTATTTTTGCATCAGAAGATGGTATACATTAGTGATTAACGGCATGAATTTGGGAATAACACTGCCTGGGGTTGAACCCTGTAACAAACACTTACTAGGTGTGTGAACTTGTGTAAACCATTTAAACTCCATGTGCGTTAGTGTTTTTCTCGTAGGTAAAATCGGGAAGATAATAGTATATATGAGTATATCTCACATGGTTTGTGGAGGAGGAAAGGAGTTAAAATATGTAAAGTGCTTTAAACAATTCCCAGCACTCAATGGAGCATGAAGAGAGCTCAGACGGTGGCTAATATGATGCGCTCTTTTCTGTGCCAGCTTGGGCACACCTTTGCTGGTGATGAGAGGTCCATTTTCATTCTTCCATACCTTCTGCTTGATAGGTGCTCAAAAAATATGAAAACATGCATGGCAGGAAGGGAGGGAGGGCTGGAGAGAGAGAGAGGGAGAGAGGGAAGAACCTGGTTCTGAAGGCAATACACACAAGTACTGGTCCAAGCTCAATTTCTAACCCATCTGACACCTTTGAAACCCATTATTTATCTCCCTAACCCTCAAGTTCCTCATCTATTAAATGCAAGCAGTGGACCAGATAATCACTAATGACCATTTCAACTCCAGAGCTCTATAAAATGAGATTATGAGGTGAGAAGGAGATGAGTTATTTTATGCAAAGTCTACCAGTGGGCTAGACAATTTACATGGAATGTGTTGTGCAATCTTCCCAGTGTACTATCAGGTAAACAAAAGTGTCTCCAGTTTATAAATAAAGAAACTGATGAGACTCAAACAGGCTAAGTAATGTTCCCAAGACTACACAACTAGTAAGTTGTGAAGCAAGGACTCAACTCAGTTCTGCCTGAAGGCAAAGGTCAGCCCCTCCCACTATTGTACTGAAATCCAAGATCTACAAGTGAAGAATGGTGTGCTGTAACCCGTCACAGGGAAGCAGAGGTGGTAGGGCAGGTGCACTCAGAACAGAGAGAGAGCTGCCATTTGACACACTTCAGTCTCATCAGCATCTGTGTGGGGACCCAGATGGGAAGAGACTGAACAGGGGAGACAGTGGCAGCATTGTCTCTAACACTGGACTTGAGTATATTGCTAGTTTGGTGTCCTTACAGAAGGAAACAGCCACTGTACATATTCATGCAGTAAATGGAATTCCTAACGATGCCTTTGAGTTGGGAATCACTTGTCCCCTCCCCCTGGAGCTAGGCCAATGTGTACATCCAACCCAGCAGGCTAGGTGACACTACATTTGGTGAATACTTATAGATTCCCCTCAGACACGGTCTGCTGGAAAGCCACAGGGATTCTGCCCAAGCTGGGGTGAGGGGTGGGGGAGTAGAGGAGTGGGGAATAGCTCCAGGTGTGCAACTGCGTGGGAATCCACCACCGGGCCTTGGCTGGACATGGAGGTCTGGGAACTCAAGTGTGTGAGTGATCTCAGTGTCTCTGCTTGGTATTTTTATTCCCAACTCCCAGCATGAGGGGATTTATTTGAACACAGGGGCAGCTAGACCATCCCATCTTCCAGTTGGAAGGAAATTTAGAGTCATTAGCCCAAACTCCAATCTGATTTTTCTCTACAGTATACTCACTCAATGAATACTTGTCAATGACAACCCAAACCTTAGCATTCTTCAGTGTGACAGACAACGATTGAAAACCTACACTGGACCTACACTGGGAATGCACACATGGGTGGATCATGGTTTCTGCCCTCAAGTAGTTACGTTGAGTCGGAAGCATGATAAGGAGATGGAGTGTTACAAGACACACAATCAACAAGACAACTGTCAATGGCATCACAGATCATGGCGTGCTTCCTAGGGAAAGGGTGCCTCGCATTAATGAGGGCTCAGAAAACAGTGACCATTGTTACTATTCCCACCTTACTGATGTGGTTGGAGAAAGCTTCACCGCTGATTCTTGAGTACCAAGTTGTAGTTCTCCAGGCAGAAAAGGGGATGAAGAGGATAGTATGGAAGAACCAAACAACAGAGCATTTTCAGGAAACAGTAACAAAACCAGAGGGTCTGAATTATATTCTTCATGTTGAGGAGTGAATTGAGATAAGACCAGAGGGGTAGATTGCACTCATGTGCCAAGGGTCTTAAATATCATACTAAATAAGAAGAAACTTGTCACAATGAGTTGATAAGCAAAGGAGTAATGAGAGCTTTTTTGGCTTAAAACATGCAAAAATACCCAATCAGATGACACTATTCAAATTTTAGTATTTCTTGGAAATTACAGTTGGAGCCTGGAGCACCACTCTCTCTGAACCTCAGTTTTCATATCTGTAATGTGATTAAGATGCATTTTCCCTCAAGGAACTTAGAATCCTGAGAGGACAAGAGACTAGTAACATGGTTACAGGGTATGGCTGCTCATAATTAGTGCAATTCGAAGCCATAGGGTCTTGATTTCCTAGTATATTGGTTAAATGCTACAATTATGCAAGCTGCTGCTATTAATAGTAGTGACTCTTTATTGATCACTTATCACATAAAAGTGACTTGTCTAAAATACTAAGTTTCCACCTTTAACTTAATGTCAGCAGCAATCTTATGAAGTAAGTATAATTAGATCAATTTTACAAATTAAATAAAGCTCACACAAACTAAGGAACTTGGCTGGAGTGGCTGGTCCAAGAAAGAGTTTGGAGAAGAAACAGAACTAAGATATTGATGAGAAACTTGGCCAACTTTATGATTCCCTCAATTGACCTTGGAGATAAATCTACATGCGTAATTGTCGTATTTTCATATATATTTATAGTCTCTGTATTTACAGCTTACATACAAACACATACATAAAACCCACTGAACAAGAAGTCAGGAGACTTGAATTCTAGTCCCAGCACTACCACTAACTCTGGAACCATGAGCAAGTTCTAGAATTTCTGCAGACATTGAAACAGAAGATCCTCAATTTCCTTCCAACTTAATATCATAATTATATGATCCTGTGTTTGAAAAAGCAAAGAAGGGAAAATGCACAAGAGAAAACTTTAACACTCTGTTAGTAGTACCTTTCCTGTGTAGAACCTTTTGCTGTAGCACAAACACACTTTCTGGAAAAGAAAAAAATTATGGCACTTTCTGAAATATGTCCTAAATGTTCATTAGGTTCCAGTGATAACATCGTAAATGAACATCCAGTGACAGTCTTGTCACCTATTAATAGTGTACAATTTTCGACAGGTGGAATTCTGGGATTTATGCAAATGAAAGACTGGATCCTCTGTTATACTTTCTTGGTAAACTTCCAACATGCTGACTTAATAGCTACCATGTACTGGAGAGAAAAAGAAACCACTCACATATATTATAAGGGAAATAATGAATTATTATTCCAGAAATAGGCTTGTTGCACTCATTTGCATATAATGCTTAATTTTTACCAAATGTTTCATTTTAATACATGCAAAAATGATCAAAAACTATCAAAATATGCTAATTAACTTTTTATTGCAAATATGTGTTGTCCTTGATTTGGGGGGTTTATTAGAAAAACATTTGAAATTCTCAATGGTAAAGTGATTCTTTTAATAAAAATAATATTGACAATATCCACACACTTTTGAATTAGAAAGGGTCTCAGAGATCATCTAGTTAAAACTCTTTATTTTATAAATGTCATGACTAGGGCTCAGAGAGCTGGAGCAATTTGTTCATGGTCACCCAGCTCATCAGTGGAGGATACCAGAAGATAACCCAGGATTCCTACTGTCCAGTTTAGTGTATTTTGTTTTACTGGGATACATTATCTCAAAACAACAGGTTTAATGCTTGCCCTTTAAATCTTTAGAACTGTATCAGTTAATCCTTATAAGTTACTTGGACTTTTAGGGGGACTAAAATACAGGGTCAGGGTGGGGAGCAAGAAAAAGTCATGCACACATATAGACAAAAGTACAATGCAAAGTTCTTCATAAAAAGTATTTCCTAAACTACTGTCGTTCACCAACTATCTTCATGAGTTTTACTATTCATAGGCCATTTATACTGTCAGTTTACTTAACTCGTTTTATTAAATCAACTCTTTTATTTAAATAAATGCATGTTATAGGGGGACTTTAAATTACCGTAGTAAATGGAAAGCCAGAAGTACAAGTTTTAAATAGAAGATAATGAAAAAACAACAGCGACCGCAACAACAAAAATAATTAATAACAATGAAAACATATCACTGTTAATTAAATTCTAACAGAATACCGTTACTAATCAGAGACTCTGTGCCTGGAGCCTGCTCTTATTTCGTTATAAATAAAGGCTGGAAGTAGGGAGATTAGCAAGTGTTAAGAGTGTTAAAGACGTTAGCACCCAACTAAGATTTTTTTCGCTTGACATTTAAAGATAATTGAACAGGAAATGACTTTCTCACAATACAATTCCATGTCATCAGTGTCCTGTTCCATCTAAATCACCTCTCGGACCATCAACAGTGCGTGTTTCACACTTGGGAAAACGCCGGGCTGGAATGAGACATCTCCGTTTCTGAGGCCTCTGACGCTTACACTTCTGACCAAGGAACCATGCCGCAGGGGAGCTGAGAGAAATCTCAGGGGGCACCCAAGCAACGTAACACAGTGGCAGAGGCACGGGGCGCGGGGTGCTCCCACGGCCGGGCATGTGTCCTCTGGCCACTAAATAACCGTAAAAAACAATAAATGAACTGCTCTGAGCCTCCGTTTCCTTATCTGTAAAATGATAATAATAATAGAACTTGTCTCAAAAGGTGGTTGCAAAGTGATCTGAGCAAACATGTAATAAAAATCAGAAAAATTGACTGAGCATATATATACTTAAGTGCCGAGTTTGGCACATAATGAGACACTGAGTCCCGGCAGTGGCCTGTGAAGGTAAATAGGATCCATCTCACTTTACACTTGAGAAAGTTGAAGCACAGCAAAAATTCCCATCAAAAATGATTCCCCAAAGCTAGTAAATAGCTGAACGCGAACGAATGCCCAGGTTTTCTTGTCTCCTGTTCATAGCTTGTTAGCAATTATGCTTTAGACATGCAGATACGATGGCTCGGGGGAGAGACGCTATCTCGGATGGAGGAGCGAAATTTCCCGTATGAGACCTATGTAAGACACACATTCCATAGGTAAGACCTACAGCGGTAGTAGAGAATTATTGGGCTGATTTTTGTACCAGCTAGCTATTGCTGCAAACATGCTACATAACGAAGCATGCCAAAACTCAACACTTACAACACCAAGCTTTGATTGTTTTTCTGCACTCATACTCCAGACGTTGTTTGCTTCCTGTGTCATCCACAAGTGTCTACCTTCTCCTTAGGTTAGCAGTTCCTTGGGCCTGTTCTTCTCATGGTGGTTCATAGAAGCTCAAAAGAACCAGCCAAACATCACACACACACACACACACACACACACACACACAAAAGCTTTGATTGTGTCACGTCTCTCCTCACCTCCCACCGGCCACGGCAAGGCACACAGCCAACCCCAGCGTGCAGCAGGCAAGCATACTCCCCATCCAGGGGGCAGGGGGGAAGCCTATTTGCTGCAAAATACTCTATTTATCATCATTACACTGTGGAATCTACCAACAGGGTAATGAGGATGAGACCTAAGAAGACGAATTAGAGTCTGATGATGGAGCACCCGCAGTGCCACGCCGTGTGACCGTGACTCTGAAAGATACGTGGAGTCGCCAGGTTTTCCATGTGAAGCCCAAGTCTCACCGGGGCCCCTCAGAGCTCCTTCGTTAACCAGTTCACAATGTAGTGTTCGTCTGAAGGCTCTGTTAGCAGATGCTCCCACCTGGGGTTAGACAGCAGAGCAACCTGGAAATACTCAACCGTGGTGCAGAGCTCAAACACCGCGGCAGTTTTTAGGGAATACATGACAACAAAGCCCATGGCGGGGTGACTGCTGACTCTATCTTCTCTGTGCAGTTGGCCAGAAGGTAGAAAAAGAACTCACTGAGCAGCAGCCTGTCCTGGCCAAGCCCGAAGGCCTCGCCCAGAGGTCCCGACTCCTCTGTAGCTGAATCAGGGCCCCCTTCTTGCCCTCTCACCTTCTCACAGGACTTACCCCTACCTGACACTCTGCCACAGATTGTTCTGCTCTATCATCTTTCTGCCTCACTAGGCTATGAAGTCCGGGGGGCCAGACGCCTCCACTAGATCTTCAGCATCTAGGATAGTGACAGGCACCCAGAAGAGCTAAGCTGTGTGGAGCACAGCTCCACAGGGTCACCGTGCTAGTGCCTCTGCATCGCTGTCTCTCCCAGTGCTCACACAGACTGCTGGGGTGCCCATCACTCGACACCCACAGACGTTCGCTGTCTCCAGCCCGACGGCGGTCCCACCCATCCCAGAGCTCCCGGGACAGCCGTTGCCTGCTCCCACAACCCAGCACCCTTCTGCCTTAGTTAGGGGTCTTCATTACACTGACACGTGGTGAACCCCCACACCGTGTCACACACAGACCTGAAGGTCTGGCTTTCATTTCACTTCGTGATTCTCACACAATCCTATCAGACAGGCATTAATATATGTCTGTCATAAGAGAGAAAATAGAGATTCAAACAAGGAAACAATCTCCCCAAGTTTATAAACATGGTAAATGGCAGAGTTTGGATTTTAAACTACTTACATCTGATGATGTTCTCCCCTCCCCCCAATAATGCGATTTCTTTAGCAGACACACACTAACTCTTCCCACGAGGTCCTGTTCCTCTCTAACCAACCCACGTGGGGGGACACTAGAATGATCTTAGGACACAGCCAAAAATGGAGCTGCCAGGAGAGTGTCACAGGACAGGTTTCATACCCGACTCCAGCGTCTCATTCCCTGGGGAGCCAAGATTCCCTTCTGGGGAGAGAGGCTCTGGGCAGCAGCTAATAAATCATTTGTGAGACAATAGCCTGCTCTGCCCCGCAGGCTGAACCATTTGCTGCTTTAAAGTGCTCAGGCTTCTGGTATCACCCTTTGTTTCCAAAGCCAACAGCAGGCTTCTGCCTGGGAGGGCCGGGGACCCACTCCCACTTTGCAGGGGCTGTTCAGGCGCCTGCCCCCAGTGATGAGGAAGGAGCGCCGGCCGCCTGCGCCTGCAGAGAAGTCGGAAAGGCACCGCTGACTCCCCTAGCCGCCGTCTCGTGGCCGCCACCCTTCAGCGCAGTGAGGTCGGTTTCGTTACCCTAACGTGCCCAAGGCAGAAAATGAGGTTTCAGGAGAAGAGAGTGGCTCCAGGTTCTACATCTGACAACCAGCAGACCCGGGTTGGAGATTCTGGCTCCTGAAACCAAGTCCTCACGGACGGGTCCACACAGCGTCCCAGTGCCCGAGGTGCATCATTAACAGGGTGTCCTTTTGAGATGAGCTTTGCCCTTACCTAGTGATTCTCCATGAACATACAAATTGTCTGCCAAAGCGTTTGATTAAGCCATCCCTACAGCTTGGTAGATAGGAGGTGATCGCGGGAGAAATGGACCTTAGCGGCACATCTGGCCCAATTGCTTCATTTTAAACCTGGAAGACCAGAGGTCCCAAGGCCATGCAGGTAAGTCAATGCTAGAAAGCCAAACTGGGTTTTTATATCATGAAAGTAGCCCACTGTCCTCCCTACAGAGCCAGTCTGCAGCAAAAAGCATTAAAAAATACTTTGCTACTTATTTACAGAGTGTCCCCAAGGCCTCTTTGGCCCCCTCGCCCATTCTGCCTCCCCTTGTGGGATAGGTGAGGCAGTTTATTGAGTCTCTATTTCCCAGACGAGGGGACAGACAACCAGAGAGATAAAGCACCTTGGAATGAAATACTCTACATCTCAGTGAGTTGCTAGAGACCATGGAGAAACCAAGCCCTTCATTTCCAAGGAAGCTTAGGGAGGTTCACTTAGGCTAATAATTCCTCTACATGCACATATTGCACCGGGATTCTGTGCCAATTACGGTTTGGGCACTAGAATAATACAGCACCCCAACTTGGTGCCTGCTCCCAGGGACGTTACATGCTAATCAAGGAAGCAGACACGAAGACTGTAATTACAGAATTAATACATGCAAAACCAGAATGGAAGAAATACATAGAAGATCACGAGAACTTTTAATGTTGGTGGATAAGAGAACTGACTGGATCTAACGGGTCGGGAAACATTTCTCACAGGGGTGCTGGTTAGAAATGAGTGTTCCCTAAAGAGAGGAGAGACGAGCAGGGGTCGAGGCCCTGAGCTGGGCGGGAGTAATTGTGTTAGGGGGCAGACAAAACGCAGAGGGAGCAAGTGTGTGCTGAGGACAAGGGGCATGGGGTGAGGGGAGACGGGACTTAAGGGGAGTCAGGTCTCGCAGGTCTTTGAAGGCGAGGAGAAGGCCTGTGACCTTCATTCACAAAAGGAAGCACCTGAAGGCTTGAACGAGATGATCCCACCTGTTACTCAGAAACAAACAGAGGGTGCTGCCGATGATGCAGAGAACAGAGCGGAAGAGACGATGCGTGTCCTGGACTAGTGCAGAGGCCACGGGTCAAAAGTGGGTGGGCTGACATCGCGTCTGTGATGTCGACTTGGTAAGAACTTGGTGATCGATGACTTATGATAGCAGAGAGAAGAGAAAATAAAAGGTGTCGAAAGTGACCCCCAACGTTCCAGCGTAAGAAATTAAGTGATTAACGGAGATGAGAAACACGAGAGGAAAAGAACCAGAAAGCCATGTGTCTGAGGCTGGGTGAGAGGTAGAGAATTTAGTTTGGGACACGTGGCGATATCAGGTGGAAAGGCCAGTCACGAGAAGAGTTCTGGGCTGTGGAGATAAATTGGGGAACCCCAGCGTGCAGGTGACCCGTACGGCCATGGGAATGGCGTTGACGGCTTCAGGGACAGGTGAGCAGTGAGAAGAACAGAGCGCAGCCAAGCAAAGCAGAGAGTCCAGCAGAGGGGCCTCAGGCTCTGGGGACCCCAAGGTGTCAGATAGAAAAGGAGGGGCTAGCCAAGTAGCAGGAGAATCAAAGGAGGAATCCAAGCAGAATGGTCAATGTTTTTCAAACAGCATAGAGGTCAAGTGAAATGAAGACGTCAGGATACGCCTTAGATTTGGTAACAGGAAGGGAGCTGGTGAATTTAGGGTGGAGGGATGAGGCAGAAATCTGTTCGGAGTAAATCGAAGATGGAACGATGTGGTGAGGAGTAGAAACTGCATATCAGACAATGTTTTCTTTTTGAGAAGTCTGGATGTGAAAGAAGGAGAAATTTATTGGTAGCTGGAGGGAAATATGAAATTGGTTTATTACTGTGGTTCTATTTGCTGTGTGACCTTGGGCAGGTTAATTAACCTCTCTGTTTATACACACACAAACACAAGAAAAAGAAGAGTCTTGTAAACTGTTGAGAAGAACCATGGACTGGGGATGGTGATGGGGGAGAACGGAAGCTGGGGGACAGAGAGATGGAGACAGTGGGTGGGAATGGGAGTACAGAGCACTGGCAGGGGGAGGGACTGCTCCCAGCGCATTGGAGGGAAGTCAAGGATGGGAGGAGGCACCAGTACCGAGCCCCCATGTGAGTTAGTAGAAACCTGGCCTGGAGGCCAGCCATGCTTCCAAACCCCATAGGCATGAAAGATCACGAAGGCAACTGTGGGAAAACAGACGAGAACGAGGCTGACTCCCGAGTTGCTCCCGCCCGCCGTGTGGCTGGTCCAAGCTCTGTGGATGGCAGCCTCAGGCCAGACCGCAGAGCCATCAGGTGAGAGCAGGGGCAGGGCACCCAAACCAGAGGCAAGGGGGCATCAGATCGGGTTCAGCTGGGTGGGCATGCACCCTGGGGCCGCAGAGGTGAGACACTCGGTGTTCCAGTGATTAATCTCTTGTCTCCATTACTCTAAATGAGCCGAACAAATCCCTCACTGGGCCTGTCACACTGATGCTCCGCATGCAAATTGTTCCTAATGAGCAGTCCACAGGGCTGATCCCCTGGTTTGTAAATCCATTCATTTCACAACACACTGTCTTGGTCACATATTTCCGTGACACGATCCATTGGCAGAGGAGCCGTTAAAATGAAACATGGACCATTCAGAACTGTTCTGGGAATGTGCTGTCTCACAGAGACACTGTGCCCACAGGGGACTTAGGATTAGACCTCCTGGGTTCGTGTCCTGATTCTGACCATTTCTCCATCTCTGAACTTCTAGTTTTCCATGCACAAAATGAGGGGTTTGGGCTAGATTGCTGTTTGCAAAGCGTTCGCTGACACAGTCATGCTTTGCCAAACAAATTTTAGGATTGTCGTAAATGGCAGTATTTCCTCCTTTCTTATGGCTGATAAAAGGACCCCGTGATAAAATATTGAAGAGAAATATGGGGTGGAGAAGTTCAACAAGTTGTTTGTTTGTTTGTCTGTTTATCTGTTTACCAACTGGATATCTCAGGACTACTAATGCAAGAATGTTAACTTGCATTGTGAGTATTCGATCAAGCATTTTTTCTTAAACAAAGGATCTTATTGATCAAACTTCCTGGGATCTGCTGGACTAGATGATGTTGAAGATCCCATCAAACCCTTAACTGCCTGTAACTATCGGGGATCAGTGACTTTAGGGAAAGAGGGAACGCTGAATGGGGTTCGATCACTGGTTTCAGTGACGTTTATCGGGCACCTGCTGTCGCCAGGCATTCACTCTCTAGTTTCTCTTTCACTTCTCCTGGACTCAACAGATAAAAGAATTAGAAGAGAAAGGCAATCCCAGCCACCACCGAAGCGACGTCACTGTATCAGACCGCGTCGTGCGCTGCATTTTCTGCGCTGCATTGTGTTCGTTGGCAATGCTGGCAGCAGATCCCACCGAAACCCACTCGGTACCTGAAGCTCTCACCCACACCCCCTCATCTGGTGCCCGGCGTCTGCTGGCCTACCGCCAGGGGCATGGAACGCTTGATCTTCCAAAACTACCAACTCCCACTTTGGGCATTTCCTCAGAGAATGCCAGAAGTTTCTCCCAGTGTTTGTCAACGGACAGAGTGTGGTCAGAAAAGTTCCTTCATCATTCTGGGCCTCAGTGTCCCCACAGGTAAAACTAAGCAGCTACCTCACTCACGTCTTAGCCCTCTTGGGCCAAGCCCTAGAGGTGTAAAATCGGGGACATTGTTGCTCAGTGACTATAAAGTCCTAATGTAGGAAATACGAAGAAGATAATCTGCCTATATTCATTAAGCCTGATCAAAGATGGTCGCACCCGAGAGCAGCTGGGATGTCTGATGATAATAAGCACATGGAAAGAAGGGTAAGAACCCTGTGTTCTAGGCGCTTCTCTCTCTCACCCATCAACTGTGTGACTTGTAACAAATTGTTCGAACTGGAGGTCTATGTCACCCCAAGATGCCTATGCTAGAACCCTAACCCCTAGTGTGAGGTATGAGGAGGTGGGACCATGGGAGGTGACTGGGCCGTGAGGGTGGAGCCCTCAGGAATGAGAGTAGTGGCCTTAGAAAAGGGTCTCCACAGAGCTCTCGTGTCCTCTTTCCATCAGTGAGGGGACATCGAGAAGTCAGCAGTCTGCAGCCAGGAGGTGGGGCTCCCCAGACGCTGGATGTTGGACTTCCAGCTTGCAGAACTGTGAGGAACAAGCGTCTGTTGCCGACAAGCCAGCCAGGCTATGTCACCCTGCAAACAGCTCCGACTGACTAAGGTGCAAGTTAACGCCCCTCGCAGAGCTGTTCGAATGCTTGTAAGTGAGACTCACACCCTACGACTGCTCAGTCCCTTCCAGCCATGATACTCTACAATATGTGCCTCTGACATGCATCCAGAACTTGCTCTTAAAGGGATCTTGTAAACGAGGAAGAAGAGAAATGCTTTTACAAGCAGAAGAAATACCAGAAGCCTCAGGAACTGTCACATCATCCCATCTTCGTGATGGACAACGGAAAAGCCTGTTCTGAGACATAATGAAGAGTAATATCTAAGAACTGCTAATAATGATTTACGCAGTGGTTACCATGTGCCATTTACACGCCACTATTCAACAAATATTTTTAAGCACTTACTCTATGACAGACACTGTGCTAATGAAGTTCTGTGGATATAGCAAGGAGTAAGACAGGAAAAATGCCTATTCTCGTAGAATCTATGTGTGTGCTGGGGGTGGGGGTGGGGGGACAGTAGGAATAAATATTAATCAACTAAATAAATAAGCAAGATGACTTGAAACAGGATATTGGTGAGCAAATAGACTTGACTGATATAACAGCAAACCCAAATAACATTAGGTTATATGAGATAAAAAAAAAAAAAAAAAAAAGTTTATCTTTAATCCCCTAACAGCCCAGACACAAGCAATCCAGGGCTAGTATGATTCTCAGGGTCAGAAAAATCAGTTCCTTCTTCTTGTTGCTCTGTCATCTCCAGATTTACTTAATTAAAGATGGTATCATCATTTCCACCTTCTAGCCAGTAGAAAGGAAAAGGCACACTTTCTCTTTAAGAGAAAGGCTCAGGAGTGGCGAGCTTGACTTCTGCCTGCATCTCATTGGTCACAGCTATCCCATGATACCACCTGCCAGGAGGCTTGGAAAATGTAGTCTTTATTCTGTGCAGCCATTCCTTCATTAAAAATTAAGAGTTCTATTACTACAGGAGAAAGGGAGACTAGGCCTTGAGGAATAACTAACAATCATTTTCAGACAATGATAAATAATACAAACAGTCTATCATGAGATTCGGCGAGGCTATGCTGCAGTAGCAAACACCCACAAACCTTGGTGGCTTGAGAGTTGTCGTTGCTTACGCTGCATCGTGGCCTGGAAGACAAGGGAGTCTCTTCTCATCCTCAGATAGGGGCTCATCTCAAGTACTGCCCATTGCCATAGCAGAGGCAAGAGAGGCCTGGAAGGTCTGGAACTGGCATCAAATGCTCACAATAACTAATGTTATCTTTGCTCTCAACTCATTGGCCAGAATTAGGCACATGGTCCCATCTAACAAAAAGGAACCAACAGTGTCACTCTGTCCAGTCCACAGAAGGGGGCAGGACCGAGAACCTCCGGTAAACAGCCCTGCTCACCACTCTGAAGGGTAATGGGACAGAGGGGCTTGGCTAGGGGTGGCCTTTAAATGTCATGGCCACGGAAAACCTTTCTGAGCAGTTACTGGAGCGAGACTTGAATGATGAGAAATAGGTCATAAGCACGTGAAAAATTTAGAAAGAACACATCTTTTTTTTTTTTTTAACTCACACTGGTTGCTCTGTAGAGGGATAAAAGAGGAAGCAAGGAGATGAGTTGACACTGATTATCGCCTTACAGCAACCTTAACAGGCAAGCATTACTGCCATCCCAGTTTTAGAGATGAATGGAGGCAAAGAGGAGTTAAATGGTTACCCCAAACCACACAGCTAGTAAGAGGCAGGACCAGGATGTGAACCCAGGCAGTGTGACTGTGCAGCGAAGCTTTTAACCACTGAGTTATACCGTCCATCCCAGCCCTTAAGGTCCACCTTCTCTAGTGGAGGACAGCAGGTTTGGGATTAGCTGACTAGGGTATCACATAAATGGGCCAGGGATGTACAAGGTGCCAACGAGTCAACAGAGGACTCCATGATCCCCTGGGCTTGTCGAGAGACTGCCCCCACAAAAGGCCTTCTTGTGAGTAGATGTTTGTTAAATGGAGGGGATGTGGGGGTACACATTCCTGGCCGAGGAAAGCATGTGTGCAATCTCACAGGACGGACGTGTGTGGCTGGAGAGTGGGCATGGCGGAGAGTGCACGTGAAATTGCCCACGGACAATAATGAAGAAAACTCATCCATCAATCAAACTTTTCCTGACGACAACCCCCGTTACCAAGTACTCTCATTCTGTGGGAGCAAAGCCAGCTTCCCAGGTACTTCTGGGAACCCTCAGAGGGAACAGCAACAGTAACATAGACTCACAGGGACTAAGAAAGGCCAGCGGCAGGGACGGGCTTTGAGCTGAAGTGGAATTCAGGCCAGTCATGGTGCAGGGTAGGAGGGGAGCGGCATATGTGAGGGGAATCCGGGAGTAAAACGTGGGGCACCGCGAGCCCACACACCATCCTGGTAGGGTAAGACCTGGCAGCTGGCTCACCATTCCTGTGATGCAGGTGCCTGCTTGGATTGCCTCAGGACGAGATAAAGAGCTAGTCCCACCTTGCCTCCATGCCCGCCCACACGCCCCGCCCACAATGCCCTCTCCTTTGATTTAGAGATCTTCATAGATTCCATTAACCAATCACTCAGGCCACCAGCTTGTTCTCTTCCTGAACTTTAAATTCCAACTCTTAGGTTTTAAATCCAACTTCAGCAAAAGCAGAACCCAGGCCCATGCACAGGGCTCTCTCTTGGGCATACTCTCATGTGCGCGCACTCTCTCTCTCTCTCTCTCTCCCCCCCACTCCCTCGCCCTCTCTCCTTAATGTCTATGTCTGGGTCCATGTCTATGTCTACCTCTTTCTCTCTCAAATCTCTCTCTACCTGCTACCACTGTGAGGCCCCAGGTATGCTGCCATGCAATTTCCAGAAGCTTATGTAATAAAATTTTTTGTTTGTTTTTCGAAGTTCCCTTATGGTTATTGCTGAGGGCGTCTCACAATCAAAAGAAGAACCACAGGGCCAGTCCGACCACAATGCTGGTTATCAATAGGCTGAGACCTGAGCAAAACAAACAGTCCTTTAGCCGTAAGTACTGCTCCTGGCTTGCATGGTGGGGCTTGGACAAGGGAGTTCATGGTTGAAATCAGCTACTTCCGGGTCACTGGGAGCCATCTTTGACTTCGGCAGATGCACCCACAATAGGCAGGACTGAGAACTCCAACAGGCTCACTTTGGCCTTCAAGGCTCTGTAGGAAATTAGATCCAGGTCCCTCACTGACTTCATTTCCCACCACTCTCTTCCACCCTCATTGTACTGCAGCCTTGCTGGCCTCCTCATGACTCCTTGACATTCCAACATGTGTCCCCATTTCAATGCCTTTGTCCTTGACCACTGTCACTTGGAACACTTTGTCCCAGATGGCCACAGGACTTGTTCTTTCCTGTGCAGGACTCGGCTTAAATGCCACACTCTCAGAGGGGCCACCCTGAAGGCTCTGCTGTTGAGATGGACATCATTCATACTCTTGTTTTGTTTGTCTTCCTAACTTACCACTGCGTGAAAATACAGTATACACGCATTTGTTTTTCTGCTTATCTGTCTCCCCATGGAATATAATCTCCATAAAGACATTGTCTACCTTTTTCACCTCTATATCCACAGGATTTAGAACAGTATCACAAACAGTGCTCATTAAATATTTGTGGAATGATTAGTGTCAAGTGGCAGAAACATGTACAAAGCAGGGACTTGATCACAAGAAAACATAAAAACAACCCAGTTACTGGAACTGGGGTAAACATGGAAATGGGAATTAAGCCAAAGAAATGGAATGCCACTTAGTGGTGAGCCTGAGGCTCCTCCCATGGATTTTAGGCTCAGGGTGGGGCCAAGCCCTAGAGGTGGGCCCGACTGACCCCTGGATTAGAGATGAGTGTGTCTAAGGTAGGTGACTGTGATTCTCCCTGTGGATCTCCTTGTGGCACAACTCACTTTCATCTGAAATCTTTGTGGAAGATGCAGTGAAGACCCATCTAGTACCCCACTGCTCTACCCATTTACTCTTCAACGGCCTTTACTTCTGGTTCTAGAGCCCAGGCGGTAAGAGATGACACATCATAAACATTAGAGAAACCTGGAGCCAGGACAGCTGGCAGCATCCCTCAGTGTGTCACTCTGCCTAGCCTATGACTTGCTAAGAGCCTGTCGGCCAGTGTGCTATTCCTGTGGAAGGACCAATTATCCCCATATCACAGCAACAAGCCTTCAGACCACATACCTTGCCAAGCACCATGGTTCATTAGGATGACGACACATTCCTGAGGCTGCCCCACTGGTGGCTCAGAGTCTATGAATGGACTGGTGCCACCCCTGGCTTCCTGAAGTCCCCACCCCACCACTCTGGCCATACCATCCCACACAACCAAGGCATGACAATGTGAACATTGATGTCAGTTGTAGTCACCAGCCTAGGATATGTCTGAAAGAGTTCGGGTTTTGGGTGGCCAATATTGGGGCTCCAGTCCTTCCTCTGACTTTGACTAACTGCATGAGCCAAGGTGATCACTGAAGACCTACAGGCTCAGTTTCCTCTCTGTAAAATGAGGCCAAGGGTGCCTGTCTTAATTCCTCAGGTTGTTGGGATGATTATCTGTGAACCTTGATACATGTACGAAGCACTGACTCTCGTTTGTGACCATTTGCGGAGAGAGGAGGGCATGAGAGGTCAGTGGGCTACCACTGCTTTTTCCTTAGGAATCTAGACTAGTATTATATACCGTGTTCTCCTGAGAATAATGCCTCCTCATTACAGAGACTTCCAGATTTAAATTCCTGGGTAGAGCAATTTATTCCAGTTTTTAAAAATAACATTGGCCACTGATCCAACTTCCCTCCTCCATACCATATTTCTTTCCACCCTCCACACAAGCCTTCATCCTGGTGCTCGAGAGTTGATAGGATGAAGTTAGCATACTGATTTGTGGATATTAAATATGCTCTCTCTCCCAGTTACCACATGTGTATTTTAATAGATTTGTTTTTAACATTACCCAAGAAATAATAAACTAAATTCCACGGACTCCAGTTGAATCCATGTTTTCCTGGTGTCCTAAGCGATTTCTAGGGTTTGAGAACCAAGGACTGAGCTGAGGGAAATGAGGTGCAGACAGGCACAGTGATCTTATAATCAGGACTTGGTGCAGGGTAGTCAGCTGCAAGTAGCCTATCTTTATTCCCCAAACTACAGCAGACTCTCAGTTACCTGGTACCCATGGGGATGGGTAGATGCTGGATAAGTGTACCCAACCCTCTCAAGCAACCGGTAAAACACACAAGCAACTGGCACAAAAGAGTCTTTGAGGATGGCTTGAGAATTTTGCCAGTTACTTGAGTTCTGGTTAACTGAGAGTCTACTATAAATGCTATTTCATAGAGGATCACTTCCCAGAGAACTTTCCTGCCATTCTTTCTGCCACTAAGCTCAGAGTCTTCAGGCTTCTTTTTCTTCGTGATACTGCTCAAGACAGAAAGTACCATGGAAAGCCAACCTCAGGGGAGAAAGGACAAGCTTTTACTAGAAAGTGTGGAAGGTTATTAAACTTTGACATCTAATTATTTCCCCAAATCCTCTTCAGTTTCTGATGTCTATTGATCCCTGGCCTGTTTTCAGAAACCCAGCCTCAGACCCCACTGATCCTGGAAATCTGGCCTACTGGGATAGATGCTGGCCTGGGAGTCAGGTGACCTGACTTTGAAGCCAGGCGCTACTACTTTCTTGACCTTATCAAAGACAATGACCTTCCATTACACCCTGCCCCGCCTTCCCTGAGCATCAATTCCCTCATTGTACATTGAGCAGGGTTGGGGCAGTGATGCCTAAACATCCTCCAGCATCATGATTCAATACATTCTCGATTGATTTCATTTCAATTGTTCTCGATTCAATCCAATTTGCTATATTTCAATTCAATTATTTCCATTTAGTTTAGTAATTCTATTTCATTCAGTTCAAGTCAATTCAAATAAACTAAATTCCACTGACTCCGATTGGATCGACGATTTCCTGATGTCCTTAGCAATTTGGAGGGCTTGAAACTCTAGGGCCAAGCTGGGGGGAATGAGGGGTGGACAGGACACCCTGTGGCCCACATCCAGGTCTGAGTAAAGTCACTCCGGAACACCTTGGGTTTTTAGAGAGCAAAGCATGAAGCACTGAAAAGAATATAGGATTCAAAATGCAATGTGGCCTGCCCATAATCGGTAATGGATAAATACTTCTTGAGTGGATGAGCATCAATGGGATAAATAGGAAAAGGTCCCCTCCTTTCCAGATCTTGCTTTCTCTGTGACCTTGGCCAAGTCACATCACCTTATTGTCATGAGAGAGCAGAGGGCGTGCACTAGGCAGCTCAGAGCTAAAGCCCAGGTCAGGAACTCGGTGAGTCCTGCCCCTGGCCAAGCCCAGAGAGCTCCTCCAATGAGCGGAGCAGGGAGAACAATGCCCCCTGATTGGCCCTGGCAGCTTCCCCCTAGGGCACAGCAGCAGCGGGGAGGCAGGCAGAGCCCTGATTGCAAGGCCAGGAGGAGCTGAGAGCCATGGATTAGCTCAGCTTCTTCAGCTGAGTGGTTCCAGAATCTCCCCCGTGTGCACGTGCTTCCCAAGAGCAGCAGGGTCTGCTTCCAGCGGCAGCCACCCTCCTCTACCCGATGCTCTCCGTTCTCTCTTAAATGACTGGGAATTTAAGAAGTCAAAAAAGAAGGTAGAGATACAACTAGTGCTTATTCTATGCCCAGTGGAGTTCTCCAGTCTTCATTAAATTCTCACGACGACCCCAATGAGATGATGTTGTTACCACACCACAGCTTAGGGATGGTACAGCCAAGGCTCAGAGAGGGAAATCTCTAACCAAAAGTCACACAGCCAGTAACTGCGAGAACCTTCAAAGCCAGAGAGATGATACGTGAACAAAAAGATGGTGGGTATGCCACGTGCATGGCCGCTCCCTTCCCTGTCTCCCTGCATCTCTGGTGCACCCTGAGCACTCTGCATCTAGTCCCACAGCCTTCAAATGCTAGTCAGCCTGCTCCATGCCAGATCAGTGCCAGATCAGCCCAGGAACCAGGGTCCACATCTGAACATTGATCCATCCCACTGGGCTTGAGGCCATGCCCCATTTGGTCAAGTTAGGCCCCCTCCCAAGTCTAATGCAATGGGAATTGAACAAGCAAAGGCCTGGGTCCAACTGAGCAGAAGGTGGGGTCAGTAGGTAGGCTGCTGTCTCCAGAACTCCGAGGCACCCAGTTGTGAGGAGTCAGTATCTAAGGGACTCTCACCCTCCTCCCAACGGAATACACTGAGCCAGAGCCCCTCCCTGCAAGACCTTTATATCTGCAACAGAGCATGAGGCTGTGGGCTCACCAGATAACCCCTCCTGTCCTATAGCTACTCACTCTGTCACCCCTCCTGGGTAATCTGGTTCTTTAAACCAGTTAAAACAATTCAAGACACTTAAGGGGGAAGTAAGGGTTGGACAAACCACCAAGTTGATTTGGTACCTCCTCCGGTGGTTCTCAGACTTGAGTGTGTGTAAGAATCCCCTGCAGTGACTTCAGAAAAGGCTAATTTGAGGACTCACTTCCAGATACCCTCATTCATTCATTTATTCATTCATTTCCACTCACCATGCCCTGTTCTAGGGTCTGCAGGCAAAGCAGCAAAAAGCTGCTACCCTTGTAGAGTTTACAGGAAGCAAAGTGGAGAAAACTTTGTATTCAGGTGGCCAATACTCCAGGGGAATATGGAGGCAAACAAGAGGTGAAAGGACCCTACCAGGAGCAGATCTAGGCTCTGTATTTTAAACAAGTACATGAGACAATTCCAGCACAACAGTCCCCAAACACTTGGATCAACACCGGGTTACTCTGTCTCAAAATCTGTACGTGGCGATTTCATCTGATACTTGTACAAATTAAGATGGCTGTTGTTATTCCCAGTTACATTGAACAGATGGGAAATTGAGGCTCAGAGAACAGAAGTGTTTCCCCAAGTCATCACAGCCGATAGGCAGCAGAGTGACTTCAGAGCCTACGCTTTTCCTGATGCAACAGCTCACGGGATGCTGAACTCTGCACACAGCATGGCCGCGTCCGAGGGGCGCTATCCCCAATGTTGTGGAACCTTCCCTGTTTGCAAAGCACAGCCTCACCCTTTGTCTCCTCTGAGGTTCACGGTGCTGCGGAGGAGGGTGTGTCCCCTGCTCTCCCAGCCCCTGTCATGCTGTCCCAGGCACTGATGACTGTCACCGTGGATACCTGCAAACCCCTCACCCAAGTCCATCCAGATTAGGCATGTCCACTCGGAAACAGAAATGGTCTTGCTGACGTACTCGGGGAGACCCCTGGGTGCCCATGGGCCCAAATGGAGCCCTGGGCTTTCTCCATCCCCCTGGGTTATCCAGTCGGTACAACTGGCTATTGGTCTTGGTTCCCTGAACCCCGATCTGCTTCATTCACTTCCCTGCTGGCTCAATCCCCCCTCTGAACACCCAGCTCTGTCTTAAAGACCTTCTCCAAGCAGGTAGATGACGTTCCCTGATAAGAACAGCAACAATAACATCAGCAATCATAATAAACACTTAGGACAGTTGTCCCATAGTCCGCACTCGATAAAAACTGCTTTAATGAGGGGTTGGATAAATAATCATACAGTCCCCCCCCCATTATCCATGTTTCAGTGACCTGAGGTCAACGGCAGTCCAAAAATATTAAATGGAAGTATGCCAGAAATAAACCCCTAAGTTTTAAATTAAGGCCATTCTGAGTAGCATGATGAATTCTCAGGCAGGAGAGGATCCCCGCCTTGTCCGGTGTCTCCACGCCGTAGGCGCTCCCCACCCCTAGTCACATAACGACCGGCTCGGTTAGCAGATCGACTGTCAGCATCACAGAGCGTGTGTTCGAGTCACCCTCATGTGACTTCGTAATGGTCCCAAAGCACAAGGGTAGCGGTGCTGGCAATACGGACATGCCCGAGCAGCAGCAAAGCACTTCCTTTCTGTGAAAAGCTAAAAGTCTGGAACTACCCTCGGTTTCAGGCCACCACTGGAGGGCTTGCAACGTACCCGCTGTGGTGTGTGGGGGGAGGGTAGGGGGGCCACTGTAACCAAGATTTTGTAAGCGTTTACTGTGTCGCTGGTGCCACGTTAAGTACTTTTCCACTTAATTCTCACAAGAGCCCTCTGAGAAAGACACTATTTTTATTATCCTGTTTTACATAAGAGTGAACCAAAACTTAGAAAGGTCAAGTTATTTGCTCAGGTTCACAAAGCGAGGAAACAGCCGAGCGTGCATCTGACCCACATCTGTCTGATTCCAAAGCCCGTGTCCTCAGCCATGACCCATCCTCAGGAAGCACGAGGATGGGATCCCAAGCTGCTCCCTGACCAGCTTCGCCCATCTCCCCTGGACACCTGCAGCGTCACAGGACACCTGCAGCGTCACAGGACACCTGCAGCGTCACAGGACACGCGCGATTATGTTGTCCTGAATGCAGCGCTGGCTCAGCCCAAGGCGGAACGGTCTCCAGCACTTCGGCCGCTACACTCCGAACCCTTGGAAAGCTCCTTCTGGGCCAACCACCTAGCTAGTGGGTCCCTTTGGCCGTGCTCCCATCAGCTCCTGCAGTCTCCTCATGGTCGGGGCCTCGTGCCCCAGGATAGCTCAGCGTGGATCTGACTGACCGTAGCTGTATAACGTACTACAAACGTCTTTGAAACTCCATCTGTTGAGAGATAAGTCTATGTCCCTACCCATCTGCATGGGTTTATGGCTACTTTGACCGAGATAGTGGGAAGAAGTGTTGCCATGTGACTTTTGGGACTTGATCATAAAGGACCACAGCTGCTACCTTTTTTACTGGAACATTCATTCTTGGAGCCCCTCAGCCAACATGCAAAAAATTAAAATACCTGGAGGCCACCATGCTGTCAGGAAGCCCAACATCTATGGGGAGTTAAATGTAGGCACTTTTCTGGTCAACAGTGTCAGAATGACCCCGCCTTCGTGTCATCCCAGCCCAGAGGCCAGACAGAAGCCTCCAGACTTATGATGCAGACATTGCAAAGCAGAGACAAGGCACAGTGCCCTGTCCCCGCTGTGTCCTCACCTACCAAAGCAATAGGTAAGTGGATGCCATCTACGTGGTCTAGCCCGGTAGTGTAGTTCATGGTTAAGTGTAAGTGCAGACCCTGGAATCGCAGAGAATCAAGTTTAAATTCCAGGTTATGCCGTTTGTTAGACTAGGCAAGTTATTTCACTTCTTTGAGCTTTATTTTCCTCATCTGTAAACTAGTCATAAGGATAGTATTTTCACCCCAGAGCGAGCTCTCGGCAAACACTAGCTTCGATCCTTATTACTGTGTGTCTTAGTAAGGGCCGCTATCGCGTTACTACTTTACGGATGAGGAAACCAAAGCTCGGAGAGTGAAATGACTTCCCCAAGGCCACAGAACAAGTCGGACTTCCTAATTCCGAGTCCACCGCTTCAGAGCCTTGCTACCAGGGACCTGGCCAGCTCTGGGTGGAGCCAAACAATCACGGAGGGGCTTGGAAACGGAGGAAAACGCCACGGACCGGGTTTGAGCCAGCAGGAAGCACCAAAGGAGTCCCAGGACAATCCTCCCTGTGTCCCCACCTTCACAGAGCCTCAAGCAGCCAAATCAGAGGGACAGCTTCCAAACACATTCGCAGCTCAGCTTCTTTTTAAAGCAAAGCTAAAAAGGAGACGACGCGATACTCCAAATGCCATCGTTTCCCTGCGGGTAAGCAGCTTGCTGAGCCCACGGTGTGGCCGCCTGCAGAGCCCGAGGAGAGGGCCTGCGGCTGGGAGCCCTCGGGGCGCGCTGCGGGGTGGGTGGGCCGCGGGGGTGCAGTGCGGAGCGCGGGGCGTCAGGGAGCCAGTCCCCGCAGCTGTGCGTCCGGAAGTGCCGCAGGAGTCGGGGTAGGGGGCGCCCGGGGAACCTGAGGCCTAGAATCCGGGAGCTGGAGGGAGGCCGAGTGCTGTCTCCGGCTGCCACCACGCTGCAGATGAGCAAGCCGAGGGCTGGGAGGAAGCGACCGGGAAGGGACAGCTCTACAACCAGACATAACCGGGCTTTCGGGAGTGGCCCGAGGGGCCCCACCTCATAGGCCCTGCGTCTGTGCAGGGACAGCATCTCTGCGCAGGTGACACATCCGAGGGTCTGAGGTGCCTTCCGGGAATTCACACAGGAAGTGAACCTGAAAACCCAGCTTGGGACGTCAGGTTCTGTCTCTGTTTTGTTTTGTTTTCACTTTGGCCGCGTACACCGCCCCTTCCCCATAGGCCTGGGGTCAGAGATTAGCCCTCGCCCTGACCACCCAGAAACTCCCAGGGCGGGAGTGCCTTCCCCCTGCAGCACTGGGGACAGGGACGGTCACGCAGAGGGAAGACGCAGGCACGTCTGCTGAGACTGGGAAAAGCGCCGGGGAGGGGGCAGCGTGAGGATTAACTAGAAAAGATGAGTTTTAAATTGCAAACGATTGCTTCCATCCAAAAAAGAAACCAGTGCCCCAAAGTGTGAAGGAACTTTCTAGCTCGTGGAAGATACAATGTTGTGTAAAACAAGCGGGGACAGCTAAGGATGGCACGAGACCCAGATTCTCCCCCCAGCATCTTAGGTGGAGGAGCCAACGGCCCTGAGCCTCTGGGTCCTCGTGTGTGAGATGGAAGCCACACCCGGCCGCTTCGTGTGGCTGCCTTGACGGTTAAATATAAAGCAGCTAGCAGGCCGGAGGCCTTCCATAACTTCTCTTCCTAAAAGGAACACCCCGAACTTAGAACAGTGCTCCTCAGTCCCAGACCCTACGAAAAGTTGAGCTTTCTGGGGAGTGTACGGAGCAGCCTCGCCGGGCCCCTGCGTCTCATCGTTTGTCGTGGACACCAACTGAAGCCGCCGCCCAGCTCTCAGCAGCACCGCCCCGATTTGGGAATGTCCTCAATACGCAGAGGTGGGACCCTGGTGGCCGTGCCATGCCCAAGCCTAAGCTGCTTGGCCCCGAGGTAAGTTCTGCAGGTCAGCCAGGTCAGTAAGAATTTTCCCTGGGGTCTTCACACCAGAATGACAGGAAGACACTGGTCTAGGACGCCAGGCACCCATGCTCTGCGCCTCACAGGGGAAGCCCGCAGGAGCGAACAGAAGCGACGCGCAGAAGTGAGAGGACAGGAGCGCTGCCGTCATAGGTGTGCAGAGCTCCTGATTCCAGGTGTCCTTGGGGTGCAGGTATACCCCTGCCCGAGGTGTGCAAGATGCCCCAGTGTCCTTCCAGTGGCTTCGTCTCTTCTTGCCTAAGGATTTCTCCCCACCGCGTTAAACTGGGTCATCATAAGGCTTCCTCGTCCTGTAACCGGCTGGAGTGTGGCCTGAAATCCCTGCTGCACGCTCATCCTGAGACCTGAGGACGGGGGACACCCCAGGAGCATAACCCAGAGATAAGAATTTTCGATAGAGCCTTCCTACTCACCTCCCTCTGATGTAGCCCCCACTCCTAAACCTAACAGCGTAAAGAATACGTTGTGCCCTGCCATTCAGTAGCACTGCTAAGGTTATGGTGTCCTCGTCATATAGGAGTCTTTCAGGACCTCTATCTGGAGGTGTTCTTTCTGCAGGTTTTATACCAACTGGTACCCTGATCCCTCCTGGCTTAACTCTCTTCTCCGGGGAGCCCAACCCTGGAACAACCTGTCCGATTTGCACCCCTAGGTCAACCACACCTTCGAGCAAGAGTTTCAAGTCCCAGGCCCCTCCCTCACCCTGCGCCTCCTCGAACAGCCCTGTGGGCTGCCTGTGGGAAGCCCCACCATTGGAGTCATCTGAGCAGAGTCTTCCCATACAGGTACCCAATGAGCCAGATCTGGGCACATGTACTGGGGAGGCCATCAGAAACGCCAAATACATGACCCCTCACCTCCAGTGGGTCACCATCCGGCGAGGAAGGATGCCATGGACATACATAGAGGCAACCTTCTAGAGAATGTTACACTCCAGGTAGGCAGTAAGCTATGTGAGGAAAGGGACCAGCAGGTGACCGCCGGGAGTTCTGAGAAGGCTTGCCTGGGGACAGCAAGCTGGGTCTTGCATCAAGTGGCTCAGCCACAGCACAGCTCTGCAACTCTGAGCAAGGGAACTGGTCGCTGGCATGTCGGTGTCTTCCTCTGTAAAATGGGAATGACAAGCATGACTCCCTCACAGGCTGGCTGTGTGGCTTAAAGGACTTAGTACATGTGAAGTGCCTGAAACGGTACTCAGCACTCATCAGCTGTCGGCGTCAGCAGCCGCAGCATGAAAGGGTTAATGAGGGTAAGCCAGACTGACAGGCGGTGGAGTGGCCCCGAGCTGTGCCAAAGCACCTTATGCATGGAGTCAGGTGACTTATCCCAGGTGGCTGCAAAGTCAAGTGTGTCAGGAGCTGACCACGCAGGATAGGTGTCACCAAACCTCATGGGCCAAGAGACAAGGTCCTCAGCTCGTCAAGCCACCACTCTCATCAACGGGTGAACAGTCTGTTGTACATTTTACATTTCAGAACGCAAAACCATCCTGTGTTCACAGGACACACAGGCTGTGGGCTGCATTTGGCCTGTGGGTGGTCGTCTGCCCCCTGGGCTCCCCAGGACTAGAGGCTGTGCTGCAAAGGTAATCACAGGCTTTGTTAGGGGAGAGGCAAAGGGTTTAAACAGAACTCAAAATTAGGTTTACATGTGACAAAGCAATGTGGAGCACGGAGTGGAGGCCGAGAGGGAGGGGGGAGTTTAAGGTGACAGTCCCATTAGAAGATGACTGAAATTGCAACAACAGTGATATCTGTGCAGAGGCAGTAGTGATGAAGATGCTGAGAGATTTAGGGGCAAAGTTAACACCACTGGTTGTCTAGGTTTAGGCAGTAAGTGGGAAAGAGAGGCAGAACACTCAGTGTGTCTGCTTGCCCGGTGAGAGACTGACCTCTGCTTGGAGTGGAAGTGAGTGCCCCATCCCCGGAAGCATTCAAACAGAGGACAGATTCTGCCTGAGAGCTGTTCTGTGGACAGCAGTGGGTGGAGACAGGCCCAGATAAAGTCTCCTCTGACTCTGAGGGTCCACGACCCCATGGTTCTGGGATCCCCTTTGTCGATCCAGCAGGAGCAAACGATTTGTTTAGTCAATGAAGGACGTAGACAAACTTCACCCCTCAATACCAATCACCTTAATTTTGCAGAGAGCTGTCTATTTTCTAAAGTGCTCATATCCATTATCTCCCTGAGACACGTGGAGAAGGGCTTTGCAACCTGAAAAAATGCCAGACAAACGTGAGATTGTGTTATTATTATCATTATTCTTTTAGAAACATGTTTTGATTGAATGGAAAAAATCTCTACTTTATTTCAGATTTAGTGCAGTTACTCTGACTTGAGTCCAGTGAATTATTCATTTCTATACCCCTCTCATCTTTGGGACAGCACTTGGCACGCTGTCATAAAATATATATATATATATATATATATATATATATATATATATATATATATATATAAAAGTTTGTCGAATCCTAGCAACGTGTCAAGAGCCAGTGTGGAAAGCATCTGATCCACACAGCCTTTTCCCATCACTGCAGAGAAGGCGCCACCACCGCATGGCTGGCGCCCATTGCAATGACAGTGGTCTCATTACCAATAATAATTGTCACCATTTATCAGTATTGCTGTATGGCAGGCCTGGTCAGGGCTCTTTGCAGACATTTTCAAGTAAGGCTTTCAAGAACCTAATGGGGGATACCAGTGTGGTGCCCATTTTTCAGATGAGAAAGTCAAGGCCCACGGAGGCACAGCTGCTTGTCATAGAGGTTAGGATGGTGCTTTCAACAGTCTAGTGTTAACAGCCACACCTCCCCAGTGGGCACAGGAAGGCATTTTGTACAGATTTATTCTAGGAGGGGGAGATTGGGGCTGCTCGGTGTGCCCCGGCTGGTGATCTCGGGGTGGCTCTGGGCGACGGGGCCCCCCACAGTCTCTGAGGCAGAAAGCACAGCTTCTGAGTTCCCAGTCCCAGCCGGCCATGCAGCTACCGGCCAGCAGAGGGCAGCTGCGGGAAGCCGGCCAGGGACGGCGTCCACTCCCCCATTAGAGCTAATTAAACCGCGCCAGGCAAGAGGCAAGTGCATTTCGCGGGAAGAAAGCAAACAGACCTGCTCCTGGGCCGAGCAAGCAGGGGGATGGGAGAGCAGGGAGTCTACCAGCTTCCAAGAAGCCAGCTGGATGGTGCCATGGTGGCTGCCTGCAAGGGAGCAATGGCCCGTGGGAAGCAGACCCGGGGCGTCTGGTGGTCCCTCCTTTCTGAGCCCAGCCAACAGAACAGGAGGGGTTTGGCCCAGGGCTGGAGATGCTGTGAAGCAGACCGAGCAGTGGCTGGAGCCAAAGGGGCCGCTTGTCTGCACCGGAAACACCAACCCAAATAGACCAAGGGCTACACAGGCTCCCCACAGAGCATGGGCTCGTAACACAGGGCGCAGCACACAGACGTTTGGGGTGACCCACTGTCACTGACTGACATGCAGGACATTCCAGGCGGATCACTGACAGGCTTGCATGTGGACCAAGCTTGGGTACACACACACACACACACACACACACACACACACGCATGTGGAGGGAAGCGGCTGCCATGGTTTGAACTGAGAAGGCCTGAAACACAGCATTAACTCTGCCACAAGTCTGTACAACCCTGAGCAAGTTAACCAAGCCATTCTGTACCTCAGTTTCCCTGGTTTCTTAAAAATCCTACAGGGGTCACTCAGAAGTTGGGGAACCAAATGAAGTTCCCCCAAGAAAGCCTGAGACTACTCCCCATTTCCTTTACCCAGTCTCCAACCTTCAAGGAAGTATGAGCTAGGTGGCCTGCCCTAGTCCATGTCCCTGTCCCCAAAGCAAGGTCCCCAGGGATGCTTATCTGTCTAATGACCTGGGAATGTATCATTTTCTCCCCCTGAGCACATCCTACTGAACATGTGATTGCTTTTTCTGTCCTCCTTGCCCACTTAACTTTAGCACAGAGCATAAGCATGTCATAAACATCTTTGTAAACAGCCACAGAACGTTTCCTTATATGGATATCTGTGTCCCTCCAGATTGTTTTGTCCTAGTATAAATAATACTCCAGGAAAAAAAAAAAAAAAGAACTTCATGCATCAATCTCTTCTCTACTTTTGGAACTTTTATTTAGAAAAAAAAAATTCGAACTTACTAAAATTAAATTGTATTTTAAGGCGCTACACACATGGCCAAATTGTTTTCCAAAACGGTTGCCCTAGTTCACGGGGCTACCAGCGGAGCCTGAGTCTCTGCAGCTCATCCCATGCCCGAAGCATGGGCCATGCTCTTCCTGTCTTTGTTGAAACTTCATGAATTCAATGGGCGACGAATGTTCTCTCATGGTTTCCAGAGCTTTTCTTTGATTATCAGAGAGAAGGGACATGTTTTTCCTGTGTTTGTTAATCAGAAGTTTGCCTTTCTGTGCCCCCTTGTTGACTGTTCTCCTGAGACCTCAGTGAATTTACTTGATTCTCCTGTGCTCTTTATATAACGAGGATCCTTTGTCATTTTGCTGCGGGTGTTTTCCTAGTTTCTATCACTTCTGAGCTTACACGGCCACGGCGCCCTCCAGAGACCTGATAAACGTTCATTTCTAACGCCCGATTTTTTTCTCCTGGTGGGATTGGATTCTATGAACTGAAGACTGCATTAGACCATAAACCTGTGACTCCATGCTGCCAGCCCTGGGCTACCTTTCAAAGCATAAGCTCCCCACCGTGTTTTCTAGTTCCTCGCCCTTCAGATTACAAACCCCACGTGGGCAGGGCTACGTCCCGGTCTCCCTGAACCCCACGCCAAGCACACGGCGGGGGAGCACTGAACGCCCAGGGCTCGATTCTCTCTCTGATCTGTCCCAGCCCCCTGAGCACGCCCCGACACCCAAGCACGCGGGATGGACGGCTGGAGGGTGAGAAAGCCTGGGGGGACGGCGGGGACGGCGGGGGCAAGAGAGAGGAGAGGCACCGCTGAGTTAGCAGCGGGCCGGCCTGCGAGGGGCGGTGCGGCGGGGGCACTGAGGTGGGCCCAGCGGCAAAGGGCTCCGGTGCCAGTTGTGGCATTTCCCCCGCAGGAGTTCTGTTCTCCACAGTGCGGCCGGAGGCATCTTCTCAAAACGTACATCTGCTCACGTCGTTTCCCTGCTCTGCAGCCCGTACAGGCTTCCTTTGCACCAGGATGCAGTCCAGAATCCTACACCACAGGGCCCGGCCCCTCACTTATCCCACCTCCTGCCGGTCTCCCCTTCCTCACCGCACGGACCCCCACCCCGCTGCCAGGCCTCTGTGACTGCTGCCTCCTTGTCGTGTTAGCCCCCACCCCAGCACTACACCTGGGTCCTTCCTTCACTTGGGTGGAGCGCAGAAGTTCAGGGCTGGCCAGTGTCCTGTCTTATCCCCTGGTGTCACTGTCTTCATGAAACTCGATCACTCTCTAAGGGAATCTTTGTCGTTTCATTTCCGTCTCCTCTCCGTGAAGGTCAGCTTCGGGAGCACAGAGGCCTTTCCTGTCCCGTTTACCGCTGTCGTTCCCTCACTCAGAACGGCCTGGCACTCAGGGCTGGTGACGGCCAAGCCCTGCTCAGCTGTATGTAAGGGAGGAAACTCACGGGCCATAGGGGACAGCGGGGGCGGTGAGCAGGATCAGGTGGGTGTTTCAGAAAGGCGCGTTCTGCTGCCGGGGCGAAGCATGGTTTGGAACTGGAGAAGCCGGGGGCAAAGGAGATGGTAGGGCATTACGTGCACACGAGTGCTGTCACGAACTTCCTGGGAGGAAGATGTCACCCAGGGAGAGCTGGAGACGGAAGAGTGGACGCAGCTGGTCCTGCAAAGGAAGAAAATCTGACGGGCAGAGGGCTAATCTACAGACAGGCAAACAGAACAAATAGCCTGAATGATAAATAATAATGAGCTTCCAACAGCTTGCACACTTCCCCAGCTTGCACACTCACCATCGCCACGCAAAGCAGCCCAGGCACAGGCTACTATGCCCATTTTACAGATGAGAGACCCGGGGCGCAGGAAGGTTAACTCAGGGAACCACAGCTTGGGGGTGTGCATGGGAGCCGAGGCGCCGACGCCTTGCCCTGAGCTCCGGCTGGCGAGAGCTGCCGCCTCCCAGTGCCCGCACAGGTCACGAGCGCTACAGAGATCATGCCATCCAGGAGCGAAACCTTCCTTGGCCTTTGGGCCTGCAGAACAAGTACGGCATCATTTCCTTCCTTGAAAGAGTTAAAACATCACAAGTCAGGGAGGAGGCCACTTGTCACCACGTTAACAGTAAATGCCATCTGTTCCAGTGATAACTCCGTATCTGACTTTTCCCCCCTCCCGTTGCCAAAATTACAAGATGGAGCATGGACCACGGGAAGGAAGAGATAAACAAGGGTAGTGAGGCATCTGTTCAAGTGGGCAGACAGGCCGGGAGACCAGGTCCTTTATCCCCTCTGAACTGGAGCCAGCGACATCTTCACGGAGGGAGCAATCACTGGTGGCTCCCCCGGGAGCCAGGCGTGGGCCAGGGGAGGCGTTTCTGGATGCAATGAGCAGGAGAGGTGGGAAGAGAGCCTGCAATGTCCTACAATTCTCCTGAAAGCAGCAGCTCCTCCGCCCCTCCCCCATTCAGCACGCCTAAAGCTTACCTATTGTTCAAATGTCATCTGCTTCCTGGAGCTTAGATAGGTCACACTAATCACTTTAATCCAGAGCGTGTCCCTGCCTGTCATGTTTCTTTAGACAGACAGAAGGAAGTAGAAGGCAGTAGGGGTGCTGAGATCCGCACATGTCCTTGCATCTGGGGAAGAAGGCAGGGGGTGGGGGCACAGCACAGAGAAGGGTCTCCATCTGGATGGTTCTCGAAGGTGACAGGTCAGCACCTTCCACCTTTTGGGGTCTTTGCAGTAATTTGCACTCAAATACAAATAGACGGGCTATTTGACAAGCCTTATCCCGACGTGCTGACCGTGGTCCAAGAAGACTTTGACCATGCAGAGACAACGTTTGCAGGGAAGTAAGCGAAGTTTGACGGAATGAGGTCCCCCAGCCGAACTTCCCAGAGTACAGCCAGCAAGGAGTCGGGCCTGATCGGAGCCATCAGTCAACTGGTCCCCCCTCCCTCTTCCTATCCTCTTCCTTCTCTCTCTCCACTCCTCCCATTCTTCTCACTCACTCATTCTTTCCTCTCTTTTCCTCTTTCTCTTCCTTTCCCTGAATCCAAATCCACTTTTTTCAAACTTTCTTGTGTTAAAAAAATAAGTTATTCCTTTACCATTCAGTTCCAACATGTCGCCTCCAAATTATTATTTAAAATAGTAAATGTTTCCTTTGGGTTGTTCAGTGTGTATTTATTTGCCTGTAGGTAAAGAGAGGCATCATTTTAAGGTAAAGGAGCGTGTGTGCATGTGCATGTGCATGTGTGTACATGTGTGCATGTGCGTGTGTACATGTGTGCATGTGAGTGTGTGTACGTGTGTGTGCATGTGTGCACGTGCATGTGTGTGTGCGCATGTGAGTGTACATGCGGGTGTACACATGTGCGTGCCTGTGTGTGTGCGTGTGTGCGTGTGTGCGTGTGCACGTGTGTGCACGTGTGTGTGCGTGCGCACATGTGCGTGTGTGCACGTGCATGTGTGTATGCACGTGTGCATGTGTGTGCGTGCGCGTGCATGCGTGTGTCTGATGGCTCCTGGGAAGAAAGGAAGGAAAAGAGGGCAGAGAGTACAAGTGAAATCGATTCATTCATTCAGTCAGTCATTCAGGAGATACTTGTCACGAGCTCCCTGAAAGCCAGCGGCTGAGCTGGGACTGGCCTCGTGGGGCGCCCAACCTGGTACAGCTCCCAGACTGGACAAAAGTCGCATGGAATAGCTGACTGTATGCGTTCCCAATTTGGGAAACGTTTAAGGCGGGGTTCAGGCTACTGCACAGGGATACCGCCAAGTGGATAAACGGACTAAATAAGTCTATTGCAGTCTTGAGAATCTTAAGTTTTTGAGATCACCTGATGATAAGGCTTTCTGCTATTCGGATTCCATCTGTGTCCAGTTTTGAGGAGCCCGAGCTGCCTCAGGCTCAGACTCAGATCCTTGCTGGGAGGTTGAAGGTGGAAAGTGGGGGAAGGCTGGTGGGGTGGGGGTCAGTCCAGAAGCCCGTCAGTCCGGCCTGCCACCCAGCTGTTGACTCTCAAATCACTCAAGTGGAGGCAGCTTCCCCAACCAGCAACAGGTTACAGGCCATTGCCGCTTCCCAATGCAATTAGAACCTAATTTGGGGAAGTATGTTTTTCTGAAAAGGTTCATTAGCCAAATGTACCCCCCAATCCAATAGTTCAGGAAAGACGGATGGGCCCCATGTGTCGGCACTTGGCTGATGCCCTGGGAGAAAAGACAGACGCATTAAACTAGATGGAAACACAAATCACTTCCACCTTTGGGGCAGCAAGCCCTTGGCAGCCCCACCCGTCTCCAGGCGCAGTCACCCAGCACGAGCGGGCCTGAGGAAGGCCACCGTCCCTCCCCTTGGGTCACCCTAACATTTGAGAGGGGCTCAGAGGTCTTAGCCCAAGCAAGCAATGTCTGACCTTAGGAAGGACTGCCCTTCACATAGACCCTGACCCTGGGGCTTGAGCACAGTGAGGGGTATGGGAGCCCCTCCCAGCCCCGAAAACTCATGCTCTTCTAACTACAGGAAGTGTCTGTCTCCTGAGACATCCTCTCCAGACCTTTATATTCACCTCTAGTGAAGCTTGTTGTGGAGCCAAAAAAGTGAAGTGCCCTTCTGATAGTTTGATGGTGTCTTCTGGCCTCTCTTAAAATAAAACACCTTCGAATGCATTTGATTGTATTTAACAGCCACTCACCCCCTCCCCCTGGCCTTATGTGTCACCACCTGCCTTTGAACATACCCCTTTCGGTCTGTAAATCTGAAGGATGGTATTCCAAACAGGACACAATACTTCAAGTGTCACCTGGCAATTACAGAGTACAGCTAGTCTAGTTCATCTTTCATTCTGGACACTGTATAACGATACCTCAAAGAACAGATACCATTAACTAACTGAGTGCCATTATATGCCAGGAAATATGCTCAACGTTTTGATCTTTAATATAAAACAACCCTGTGTGAGGATGATATTATTCTCATGTTACAGACGCAGAAGCCAAGACATGGAATATAGTTAAATAATTTTCTCAGGGCCACAGGACTGTCTATATGTAAAGTCAGGATTTGAACCTAAAACTTTTAGCCACCATTATATTTTGCCTCAGTTGTTGTTATTTTACAATGTTTATAATATTTGCTTTACATTTTATACCATGTGTTTCTTTATTTGTGGCAAGAACACTTAACACGAGATCTACTCTTTTCACCAATTTTGAAGGACACCGTACAGAGTGGCTGACTGTACGTCACAGCGTGGCACCGCGGATCTCTAGTCATCTTGCTTCACTGAAACTTTAGGCCCATTGTTTCAACTTCCTCATTTCCCCCTCTCCGCAGCCCCGGCAACCAACGTTCCACTCCTTGATTCCATGAATCTAACTATTTTAGATACTTCATAGGAGTGGAATCATGTAGTACTTGTCTTCCTGTAACTGGCTTATTTCACTTAGCCTAACGTCCTCAGAGGTCATCCACGTTGCTGCACATGGCAGACGTTCTTTCTTTTAAGAGACTGAGTAACATGTCAGTGTATGTATACGCTGCATTTCCTTAAGCCACCATCCGTCAGTGGACATGTACATTGTTTCCCCATCTTGGTTTTGTGACTAGGGCTGTGATAAACACCGGAGTGCTCATATCTCTTCAAGATTTTTATTTCAATTCTTTTGAAATAAAGTACCCAGACATGGGATTGTTGAATCACATGGTAGGTAATAATCAAGGAAATGAAAATCTAAACCAAAATGAGATATCACCTCACACCTGTCATGATGCTATTATCAAAAAATCAAAAATCAAAAATGACAAGGATGTGAAAGAAAGGGATCTCACACGCTGTTGGTGGGTACCACTGCTATGGAAAACAGTATAGGGGTTCCTCAATAACTAAGAATATAACTAACATGTACGAAATGTTTTCATATGAAAATGATTTTATTTCCAGAAAGATGCTATATTTCTAGTCAAAATCTCAATGTTTACTCCGCATGAGATGTTCACAGTTAGATCGCTCGCTCCATCTGATTCATTTTAAAATTTTTACTTTTAATTTTTTCCCCATAATAATTTTTATTTTTCAGTTACATTTGACGTACAACATTATAGCAATACTATGTTTTTAATTTTTAAGAATGTAAACTTAGTTGCAGGGGTTTATGTACCCCTTAAACTTCACTTTGGTTGTTTCTACTGATTATGCCACCCAGCGAGATAAAAATTCTGAGTTTTTGTTTTGGCATCCACTGTGTCTGCGACACTTATTTACCTGATCAGTATCCCTTCTATATCTTCATGTCAATCATGCATACATGAGTTTACAAGCACCAGGCCAAGCAGGAAATCTGTAACTTGCCCTGGTAGGTTACCCTAGTAATTCAACCACTAACTACTGTACCTGGTTATAATCTAGTCCAGTGGTTTCCAAACCAAGATGATCTTTAGAATCAACTGGAGATCACCATAATCACCAGATCCCACCCAGAACCATCTCAATCAGAATCTGAGCACAGGACTCAGAAATGTGTGTTTTGGTGTAACTCCCCTGGAGATTATGGTCAGGGGGATATAAGGAGAAACCAAGTCCTTTGCTGAAATTCAGGCATGTTATTTTTGAGACATGATCTGATACACCCATACTAAGAGAAAATTAGGTTATTTTAATAAATATCTTAATCTTGGTAAAAACTCAAATTATTTTTCTCATACTTCATGGGGTTCAAGCTTCATTTTTTAGATCCACCAATGGGAATATAACATTTTTAATTGAAATCAGCGATTAAGTCTTGATTATCTAACATTACACCTTATTTTACCAAGTTAAAAACAGAAACCTGGAGAAGCAAAGTGACTGCCCCAAGGTCATGCAGTGAGTCAGTCAGTGGTCAAGTCTAGACTCCAAATTGCCTGATTTGAGCTCATTTCTCTTTCCTACACATCATGCTGCATCTGAAATTTATTCTTGGTTTGAAATTCACTGTGGTTTTGTTTGATTTACTACATATCAGATGGCCTTCCTTATTCAATTTTGCTTTTGCTGGTGTAAAAATGAATTTGCATTCACTGAGAACATGCCAACTAATGGCAGAATGACGGAAGGTGGGTAGGGGGAGAAGGGAAGTATCTCAACCTTTTTCCACAGGATGTAAAAGTACATTCTAATTTCAATATTCTGGGCGAAAATTCACAAAGATAATGTCAATTTCAAAAAATTGGGAGGAAAGTGGAAATTGTTCTGGATCAAAGATCTTGCTTGGTGATTAACTGATTAACTTTTTATAAGAATCAAGGTTGTGGGAAATTTATGAAACTCACTTTGCCATGAACAAGTGCATTTTTAATAAGATCAAAGATGATTTTATTCAATTGTTTGATCTAATATATATATATATATATATATATATATATATATATATATATATAAAAATTCAAGTAACTGTTCTATGGCATATTAAAAACAAATAAAGCAAAAGTCACATAACAAGGCCATAGTGTTAAAACAGAGGCCCACTTACACTGCTGGGAGAAATGTTTGTACATAAAAATCAGAAAATATTTGAAAAAATAAAGAAATGTTTTCTGTGTGCACCACTATTGTAATAGTGGTAATAGTCACAATAAGTCGTAACGGAATTCTTACTCTGCATCAGATGCTAAGCTACAAACTCTCTTCATACATTCTCTCGTTTTGTCTTTACACCACACCTGGGAAGCAGGGATGGGTTCCATCTTATGGATGGGGAAAGTCCTCCAACTTGAAATGTAGTATGGCCCTGCAGTATGGGACCACACTTATTTGGACTGGAGAACCAACTTCAAAACATACTAAAGGAATAACTAAGTTGACTATCCAAGAACTAGCAGAGCTAGTTCTGCTATTTCTTGTGATCGAATGTCTGCCTATTCTTGTGATCGAAATTTAGGATTACAATACCCAAAGTCCTGGAAATACTATACATCTTCCTCCATTTTCTCACGTTGAAAATTATGAAAAGAGGTCATTGATGGAAAATTACTATTTTTTTAGGCACACAGTTAAAAAAATACCCCTAAGACACAAACACAAGCAACGTTTCTCTATAAGGCTTACAATTAGCTTGAATGACCCTACCTCCCCAAAACTTACCCTCATACTGAATTTGGCATTCTGTCTAGACAGCTGTAAAGTTACTCCAAAATTATTCATTGTATCAGCAAATCTTGGCATGTGATTGGCATTCCAGTCTTTTTGGCACACTCTTTTCTATTCCAGGTCTCCATGAACCCTTGCACGGAGGGAAGGGCTGACAGTACTGAGGACCTGCTAAGTTTTAAGCACTTGCAAGGCATTAACACCTTCTCTCCTTACCACGGACGTACAAGGAAGGGCATCAGTCTCCCTCTCTGACAGGAAGAGAAGGCAAGAAGGGTTCAGAAAGGCTAAACAGCTTGACCAAGGACTTAACAGCTGATGAGTAGCAACCTCAGAATTTAAATCCCCTAGTTCAGGCTCATTTGTCTACTGCAAGCTGCCTCCCAAAGGCAGGGCTGACGCACGGAAAAGCCATGCTCTGTATTCAAGGCCACACAGCAAGTCCACGGTGGCTTCAGGCTGAGGGCTGAATTGGAATGCTCCTGGGCTGGGGACTGCAATATTGACATTTCTTTGTCATAGGTGGCCTCGATGAGTTTTAATTGAAATGATGAATTCCTGAGCATGTTGCTTTTCGAAATACAATCGCCACAGGACAGACCATTTCAGAAAGCGAGCTTATTGGTCTCGCTCTGGGAACACGCATGCAGGGAACGAGTACGATAGCCAACGTATGGGTCTCTGGGGAAGTGCCCGCAAGGTCTATGCCCGCAAGATCTACAGCCAAGTCAGGTTGCGTCCATGGAGTCTGAGTCCTGTCACTAGAGCTTCCAGACCTGCCCTCTGCGCCCCTCCCTCCCTGCTCTTCTGCAACAAGACCGGCTAAGGTGAGCAGGGAAGAGCCAGTGGAGAAACAAAGGTAAAGGGCAGGGGGGTCCCTTCCCGACCAATCGAGTTAGTCCATTCTCGTTGTGCTGGCTTTTGTCTCCCTCTGTCCTCCCCGCTCCCTCCCTGCTCCTTGTCTCACATGCCACTCACTGCGCTCGCTGCCTTCCTTCAGGGTCCCCCTGCCTCAGTCACCATCTCTCCAGTCCACTCTCTAGACAGACCGGCAGCCAGAATCGCCCTCTACGACTCCAGTCACAATCCGTCCCTCTCTTGCTAAATAGCGATTTCATTGGGTCCGCGGGGTAAATCCAGCGTGGCGCTTTAGACCCTGCTTTATTGGTCCCTGACTGCCTTCCAAAGGTTGGCTCCACGTGTCAGGGAGGCCAAGGGGTAGGCAGTGAGGCACCCAACCTGAGTGCTAAATTAAAGGGTGCTAAGTACGCCAAAATACTTAGTCACCAAGGTGAGTAGTACTCTAATTCAGCCTTGGCCAATCTGCAGCCCAAGGGCCGCGGGCGGCCCAGGACGGCTTTGCATGTGGCCCATCACAAATTCGTAAACTTTCTTAAAACGTGACGAAAATTATGCATGGCCTTTTTTTTTTCTCATCGGCTATCGTTAGTGTGAGTGTATTGTATGTGTGGGCCAAGACAATTCTTCTACTTCCGACGTGGCCCAGGGAAGCCAAAACATTGGACACCTCTGCTCTAATCCAATATATATTTTAAAAATCACCATTTATGCAAGTAAATCGACAATGAGCAAAATAACAAAAGTTTAAATAAATACTGCTGTGCCAAGACATATTAGAGCCTGAGGCCAAAGGAAAAAATCAGTAACACCGATTTGGTTTTTATTTAAACTTCTGATATTTTGTTCTTCATGGATTTTTTGCATTGATTTTTATTTTCTTAAGCATTAATATTAAACATCACTCCTAGCCCTGACTGTTAGATCTAAAATGTGACAGGTTACAAAAGACTAAAAGAGCATACAGAAAGGAGGTATTTTAAATTTGGGGGACCATGAAAGAGAGTGAGACTCTAGAGGAGGAAAATGGGATAATTCAATCATTGAGATAATTTTAGAAACAAAGGACTAACCAGGGGAGGACTGTGACAGACAGAGATAATTATTGGGCCTTTGCCATAGTTCCCCATCATGTCATGCCAGTATTACTGGAGTCTGAGTTATATATCACTGACCCTCACTATGCACATGAGGGAAAAGGAAGTGACTGGTGAGGAGAAACCAGAAACCAGAGTTGAAGTAGAACCAAGGTCTTCTGAATCTTCATTTAATTATTAATATTAATTTATACATTCATTTATCCATTCAGCCGTCAAATATTAAGTGCTTAGAAGTAGGGCTGCCAGATAAAATACAGGTTGTCCAGTTCAATTTGAATTTCAGGTAAGCCCGAGTAAGAGTCAGCACACGCACACCCCAAATGTTGTGTAAGACATACTTACGCTGGAACGACATGGTGTCCATCTGAAATTCAAATGAAACTGAGCATTCTGTATTTTTATTTATTACATCAGATAACCTTTTTTTTTTTTAAGGCTGTAGTAGTTGCTGGTCACTTAATAGAAAATGAAATACACTCCACCACTTTCCTTGTGGAACTTCCCATAACCGAGGCAAGCACAGGTTACTCTACAGTATATGGGGGTGATATCTTGTGAAGCAAAAGTGCAGAGTTTACTGCCAGGACCCCACCTGGTCCAGAGCACTCGTGAAAGCTTTCGTAGCCAAGTTACATTTGAGTTGAGGTCTGAGGGTGACATAGGACTTAATTAGATAAATAGAAAGCAAGAAAAATTTCGGGGGGCAGTGGAATCAGTAGGTGTGAAATGACCTTGTGGTAGGAGAAGTTATGTTCTGCTGGAGGAATGGAGAGAACGTTTCTGGACCTGAGAAAGAGAGGACACGAGGACAGGAGGCCGGAGAGGTGGACAAGGGCCTATAGTTCAACCTCAGAATGTCTGACTTTGTTCTGTATAAATGCAAAGTCATTGAGGGGTTTTAAGGCAGAGATGGAGATGATCAGAATGCAGTTTCTAAAGAATTCCCTGCTTGCTGGTGAAGAGTTTAAGACCCAGGAGGAAGCAGGGGACCTGTTAGGGACCTCTGCAGCAATGCAGGTAAGGATTGATGGTGACCTGGACCAGCTGGTCAAGGGTTCGGGAGCGAGATGTTAATGCGGTGTCCTTTCCATTACCTTGGACTGTCAGGTGAGAGATGATGACATTAGTGATTATTAAAGGAAAAGATAGATGCAAGAGACACTGTAAAAGTAAAATTGACAGGACTCGTTCAATAAGTGCCTCTTGATTGATTGAGTAGAAATTAACGTCTGATGCCTTCTGTGGAGACGGAGAAAAAAGCGTACACATTATGCAACTGTTTAAAAATGGATCCTTTATGTTCCCCTGGCTCCTTTAATGTCATCAAATGTCACCTCTTCTGATTGTGTGCACGTAACACGACATGCAATTAAGCGTGCAGGTAGCGGGATGTGTAATTAAGCATGTATGCATGGTGACTTGTAATTAAGCGCACACGTATTGTGATGTGAGCATTGGTGGATGCTTCCTGGGGTGAGCAATTACGCATGTGTCAGATGACATGAAATCACAACTCATTCTGTAAACAGGCTAAGGTCTCAACTCCTATTTCGACCCGTTAATTGGTATTAATCTACCTCTTTTAGAAGAACATTTTCAGTAATTGAACCCACACTACTCGGAGGCCTGAGCTATAGAAACATCCACGGATACCAAAAAGAAAGCTCTGTTTCATTCATTATATATGCAATCTATATATGTGCATGTGTACACACACACACACACAGAGAGAGAGAGAGAGAGAGAGAGAGAGAGAGAGATCAATTATTCAAAACAGAATCTCAGAAAAATTTCCAAACACCACCCTAAGTATAATAAAACATTCTTGCAGAGTCAACGGGATGATACAGGTTCCCCAATGGTCCCTCCTGTCAAAGAAGGCACCCTGTGTGGCAAAACAGTACATTCTGGAGTCTTTGGTGAGTGTCAGACAGATCCTTAAGGCACCTGGTCTACCAATGGAGCCTCACGTGTCCACCTACAAGTTTTTGAGGTCAGACTGCCTGAATTCTAATCCCACATTGCTTTTTATTAACTTCGTAAGAAAAGTTACCTAAGCCTGATTTTTCTCACTAGTAAAAAACAGTAAGAAACAGAGTATCAGTATGTTGCTCTGAGTTGTTATTAGGAACAAATGAGATTTCATCAAAAAGCTCTGTACTAAGTAAGATTCAACACTTGCTAACTATGTAGACTTTACAACCTTCACCAGAATTACACAATATAGATATTATTATTCCATGTTATAGATGAGGGTGTGAGGTCCAGAGAGATAAATGTGTCCTACAGCCAGTAGGAAATGAAGGAGGAGCTCAAACTCAATTCTGTCTTACTCTACGATAGGCGTGTCCAATGTGTGGCCCAGGATGGCTTTGAATGCAGCCCAAAACAAATTCCTAAAACACTGTGAGATTTTTTCTTGTTTGCAACCTTCTTTTTTTCATTTAGCTCATCAGCTGTCGTTACTGTGAGTGTAGTTTTTGTGTGGCCCAAGACGAGTCTTCCAGTGTGGCCCAGGGAAGCCACAAGGTTGGACACTGCTTATCTAGCACCTATGACAGCTACATGGCACGCCCCCGCCCCTTGGTTACAATGAGACTTGCTTCAGTTTGGGCATTATATCACATTGAGTTGCAGATACATACATAACTTTCTAGTCTGTTACACGGGACTCGGAGAAAACAGCACACAACATGAGTAGTTAAGATTGGAGATTTGGAACCAAAGCAACGTAAGCGCTCTAGCCCCATTACTCATTTGCCAGTGTGAGCTTAAAAAGTTATTTCCCCTCTCTGAACTTGTTTCTTCATCTGTGCTAGAGGGTCTATTAACACAGTGTCACTGAGATGATAAAATGCACCGACAACAGTAAACAGAACCTGGGACATTGCAGGACCTCAGTGGGAGCTGCCATTTTAAGTTTCTTTCTTTTCCATTTTTTCTTCATCTTTGTGGTCCCTCAGTGTCTGACACCTTTGCATGCCACAAAGCAGGAGCTCAGCAAATGTGTGTTACATTGAGTTGGGCTGGTTTTTACAGAAAAGCATCCGATCTGGAGGGGGAGTTTTAGAGCTCAAGGCTCCGTGCATGATGGACTGGGTTGCTCCTAGACGGAAAAGGCTTTGGCTGCTCAACCTACCGGGCAGGTGATGGGCAGAAGAGGCAAACGGCCAGCATCCTGATCCCCCACCACTAACCTGCCTCCCTCACCCCAGGCTCGGGATCCCCTACGATGCCGCCAGCAGCACACAAACACGTCTGTCTCACGAGCTCGGTTAGCATGTCAGCAGTGAGACACCGGGTGTCAAGAGTGACAGGGGGCTGTCACGAGGCTGAGATGTTTTCTGTCTGCTCAGGAGAAAGGTTTGGCTGGCAGTGGGGAGGGGAGAAACACAGGCACCTGATGGGGCTTGGCAGCTGACTTCATTTCCTTGTCAGAAATGATCTTTGCTCTTGTGCTAAGGATGGAGGAGCTCTGGGAGGTGGGGAGGGAAGAAGCCACCCAGATGGCCACACCAGGCCCACTGAGATAGATGCGAATGGAAGTCCATGAGGAGCAGATTTGCCCCTGCTACACTGCCCCCAGACTATTCACTCAGAAGACCATGATGACCTTCCCGGCATCCCCTGTGCTCTACGCTTGTCAATGACCCTGACCCCACCGGCGAGAAAGTTGATAAAGAAATGTATACTTCTAACTAGAGTAAACATCTAGAACCTTCCTCTTTTCACGACTCATCTGCCACCTTTTCACGTGTCTTTTAACTTTGCCACTTGGTGACTTAGCTCGAGTTTCCGGCAGTGACACTTGACACCCGCCCAAGAACTATCTCAGACCCTTGCTCTGGCCTCCTCCACTCCCTGACACTGTCACTTGGGTGCTTTACGTAGGAGAACTTTTCTGCCTATGTCCACCACTTTAGCCTGCAAAGGACAGTCCCCCCCCCACACACACACACACACACACACTTCTGAAAAGATGCTAAACGGTGAAGAAAACCTCGCTTATGCTCAGTCTCCACTACGGATCCCCAGCCTTCAGGGCAAGTCGGTGGGCAGCCGTCCTTGTCCAAGAGTCTTTCTGGTTAGTTAAATGGACTCGGTCTGGTTTGCGGACTCTACCATTTAGGGTCAGTGGGGCGGAACGCAAGCCCTGTCTACCAGCACCTCTTCTCTGAGATGCCTGGCATGTGCCCAGCCACACGGGCCCAGATGTGGAGGCATAAAGCCTACACTGTGTTCCTTTATGTCTCTATTTTCCTCGTGAGCTCAGTTTCCTCTTCAAACAGTCCCAGAGAGAATAGCAATGAAACGCCAAATCCTTACCCCAAACCCTGACCCTCGGACGTGCCAACCCAGCTTTGGCTCCCTAGGACAGGTGGTCCTGAGGCTGTTTGCACAAACACACATTACTGGTACCTTTATCTAGCGGTTTTTAAAATTCGATGTGGCATCTTAGTTATGTGTGCAGATAACCATGTTATCAAAGAGAGAGATTCATGCACAATTTATGTGGAAGTCAGGGTTAAAAACATAACAGTATTACAAAAGCCTTTTCAGGTTCTGGGAATGTCAAAAGAGTTTATTCAAGAAAAGGTGCTAATTTTCCAGGGCAAGAAACGACGTTAGGTCCCAAGATTCACCACGAACAAGGCACAGCCCCGACCCCAGGCACCCCCAGTCTAAGGGGTGAGAGGACAAGCACACAGTCCGTGTGACGCACTCTACGCGCCGTGTCTGGGCGAGCACGGGCAGGGCACTGACGAAGGACGAGGGCAGGACACGTCAGGGAGGCAGACGGGCATTCTGGGGAGACGCGGCAGCACGCCCCGGGTCAAGGGGCGGCCACTGAGCATGGTGTGGGTGAGAGGACTGTGGGGCGCTCGGGCTTGTTTAAGCAACGGGATGGGACACAGCAGCAATATGGAATGGAGTACAGTGGTGACCGCCGTCTCCAGAATGAGACCAGCTGCGTGTCAACCTTGGCCCTGCTCCCCACCAGCTAGGGACCCCGTATAAGCGCCCCATCTTCCCTGAGCCTCAGTGTCCTCATTTGTACACTGGGGATCGTACCTGTCCCTATGTCCGCAGGCTGATGTAAGGACTCCATGAGTCATTGCGGATACATACCGCTTAGAACCCTACTGGTGAAAAGGGGGTGCTGAACAAGAAGGTGGCTAGATGCATTGGACACAGAAGGCGGGTGGGGTAGAAGCCTTCTGAGAGGTGAGGCTGGCAGAGCTCAGATCCCGAGGGGCTTTGTTAGTCGTGCTAAGAAATAATGCCCGAACTCTGACCTCCAAGAGCTTGTAACCCCGAAGAGGAAAGGCAGTGACAAGAGTCAGATAAGTGCTGCAATAAGGACAGAAGGCGGTGGTGACAGGGACGCTCCGGGCACGGTCCCTAACCCAGCTTAGGGGGTGCTGAGGAAGGCGGGGTGGAGTCCTAAAGGGGCTGGGCCTGCTGGGGTGTGGAGGGGGTTCAGGGTGGGGAGTACGTGGTGATGGGAGTGGTGCAGCCAGGCACCATCTCTACAGCAAGCCTGTGTGGCCGGCGGTCCGCGGGGCCGCGCGGCCAGGGCGGCTTTGAACAGGGCCCAACGCCAATTCGCCAACTTTCTTAAACACGGTGGGATGTTCTGGCCACCTTATTCACAGCTCATCCGCTATCGCTGGTGTCAGTGTACTGTCCGTGGGGCCCAAGACAATTCTTCTTCCAGTGTGGCCCAGGGAGGCCAAAGACTGGGCCGCCCTGCTCTAGAACACACGCGTGTCGCAGGCAGGAAGTGCCCGGTACCCAGGAAGTGCAGCGAGAACGGCCCCTGCGCCCGTCAGCTGCGGGCATCACGTTCCTCGCCATCGTCCCCCCGCTGGGCGGGCGCCGCCCTGCGCACCTTTCCCGGCTCCCTCTCTGGGTCCTCAGCACCGCAGCTCCTGAAACTCCCCTCTGACAGAGAGAGCTCTGCGAGGTCAGGCGGCCTGCCCACTACCCAAGGACAGTGTTGGAGCTGAGCTACGAACCGCTGTCCCTCTGGCTTTAATGCCTGGACGCTTAACCACTCACTTCAGATATTCCAACTTTAGGCAAGACACTTCCCCCAGGTTATTTTCCCAGAAGATGAGGGAGAGAGCGCTTCAGAAGAGAACCAGGGGAGTCCATAAAACCAAAAGTCCCTTTAAAGCCAGGTCCCGTCGAGGCCACAGGATGAAGCCTTTCTCAGTGCACTAGTGTGTGTGCTAACGAGCGTGTACACACGTGGGTGTGCGTACACAGGCATTCCCAAGACTGTGTCCCCTTTGCCACTGGTTGGTTTTATTTGATGAATGTGCATGCATTGTAGGTAGGTGGGCAGTCGGACAAACAGACTTACATAGATGCAGAGGGACACATGAGAACTGGTGCTGAATAAAGCCATCCCCGGCTACCCTGGTGGTTGATTCTAATAAAACAACTCTGTTGGAATAACGCAGTGCCGGAGAGATGGGGTGTAATATGGTTAAATGCTTTTACAGTTCCCCATTAAAGTAAGTGGATGGAAATTCATAAAATATTGATAGCATTTGAAATGTGTTCATTCACAGCTCTGCCCAGAATCTCAAGTGGTGGCGGGGTGACTGGCCCCAGCAAAGACGGCAAGCCCGGACCAGCACACCCCCGCTGGCCAACTGAGCCTACAGTGGGAGCAGTGCGAGGAAGCCGGGGGGAGGGAGCGGGGAGCGGACACTGTCTTTTCCAGTCCCCATGCCCAGCAAAGAGAGCAAAGACAAAGGGTGTGTGCCCGCCATGGCACGAGAAAAGCCCTTACTCAAAATTACAAAGCAAGCTCAGCAAAACCAACAGGTCTCTCAACAGACTCATTGGTTTTGTACAGCCTTCCACCGCCCACCCACCACTCCAACATGAAGGAAGGGTGGGGGTGCGATGCCACCAGCCAGGCCCTGGCTACAGCAGCGGTCCCAGGTGTGACCACCTGGCCAAATGTTCCCTAGGAAGTGTTCCATGTGCTCCGGGGAGCCGGTCTGCCATTGTTGGTACCCCCGAGATGCCTGGCCGCGGGCCACTCTGCTCCTCAGGACGTGGGCAAAGCCTTCCAACAGAATAGGCCACACGAAGGGAAAAGCGAAAAGGAAGATGGAAACGCCTTGTGACGTTCAGGCCCTTGGTTTGGTCATCCCATGGGAGCTTCAGTTGAAAAAAAAAAAAAAAAAGTCTCGATTTTGCCTAAGCAAATTTAAGTTCTAGAAAATGTCACCGTCAAGCCCATGTACTGGAAGTCCTCTGTACATTTCACAATAATTAATAATTGTAGGCAATGTTATTGATCATTGTTTCTCGTACTGATTACACTGAGCATACTCCTCTAAGATTTCTTTTATTGTCATCCCCATTTTACAGATGAGGCAATTGAGACACTGAGAGGAGACACAGACGATTTCACGCGTTTATTCAGTGGCAGAGCCAGCAGCTAAGTGAGGACGAGTCTGATGCCAGCTCCGTGTGTGTTCCTAGTAAGTATGCTCCATGTGCTCCCTAAAGTGCTCCTGGAGATCCCTGCTGACCCTCCCAGAGTGGCACCACCTAACAGCCAGCTCCCGCCTCCCCTAGGCAATCACCCCAAATTCCGTAGACTTTCAGTCCCTAATATATTGACATTGTCTCCTCTGCTGTCCCTGTCACAGGAAGGGTCCTCATCACCCCTCACCTGGACTGGAACCTACTTGTTTGCTCAGATCCCAGTGTTTGTCAAAGAAAACCCTTCCTTCTCTTTGTAACTGTCCTTTTTCTTTGTTTTCTTTGTTTGTTTGTTTTGTCAAATACTGCTTTGATCATGCTGCCCTTTTGCTAGAAAATTTTCAGTGAAAATACATTTTACACCAGACCCAGTTCGAATTCCTTTGTAAGCTATTCCGGGCCTTTCACAGCCTGACCCCAGGCCACCTCTCAAGGCTGATTCCCCTCAGGCCTCCGGGACCCGCCTCCCCGCCTCCCTGCCCCCCCACACCCAGAGAAGCTCTCTTCCTAACCGCTCTGCCTCCCTTCCTCTTCCTCTGCCAGACTTCTTCCCATGATCATGCAATTTCTGCATGGAGGGAACCTAGAGCTGAAACCCAGGTACCCTGACCCCCAATGTCTACTCCCTATTAATGGTTCCCTTGGTAATTTTTTTCTCACATATTGACTGAGAGCATTGAGCTGGCCGATTTCCAAAATTCTGTGCTTCTGTTTGGGGATAAAGGCGTTAAAGATCTCTGTGCACATAGGACCTGGGAGGACAAATATTATCATTTGTTTAACCTGTGGGATCCTCCTTTGTCATGTACGGTACCTTTCAAGGTTTTTGGGTGATGTGACATAGGATGTACACATTTGAGTACACAGGAGAGAAATGCCTGGAGTCTGCAGCAATTTCCAGAAATACAGCCATTAATGAAATGTCCTCGGAAGGGGCCCAGGCACTCTACGAGAGAGTGAAGGTTACAAGGACCATGTTTGGAGGAAGACCAAAATGGATGGAGGGCATGCCACCATCTTTGTCTTTCGGCCACGGACTCCACGGACAAGATAAATCCCAGGTTCAAAATGTTCCTAAAGGATGTGTAGTTTCACTTTCTGTCCTGTGTAAAACGGCCCTCACACGCATCTGAGAGCCGACAGGCCATTCCCTCCTACAGCTCCTGCAGGATGGACCCCCCTCCCCCGCGTGCCTGCATCCCACAGGCAGGGACAGCCCCCCACAGCTCCGAAGGGTCCCCAGCTACACCAAGCCCAGACTGACTGCCCAGCAAGTCCAGCCTCCGCTCTCATTCTGCCTCCAGCCCACTGATCGAGCCCACTCCCTCTTGCGCGCTGCTGTAACTTTTCTACAAAAGGCACCTGACCACGACTCCGGGACCAGGACATGGGGACCATGAGCCTTTCTCCCTCTTCGAGGGCACTCCCACCATCAGTTTCTCTCACCCAGGGCCTGACCCTCCATAAAGGAGGCCATGCTGGGGCTGATGGCCATTAAACAGAAGCACACGTGCTGACATAGAAGATTATGGGCAAGACATTTTCTGGGAAGCTGTGGCCTCCTGGAGGTCAATGCTGGAATATTTCAGTTTCGGAAGATTAAATTGGGTTTTGCTAATGGCGTGAATTTCCGGTGGCTATGAGACAGCGGAAACTAATACAAGGACAAGGGATTTCCATCAAAACCTCCATAGACTCCCCCAGCAGATTCAGCCCCAGATGGTGTGCCGTACCCAGGTGTCCTGCTGTTGATATCATAATCAGGCCCCCGGCTGAATGGGCCGGAGCTGTTTCAAATCGAATGCAAGTGTAATTAGGCGCTATTTCATCCTGAGGAGAGCTGTCTGCTTGGAAGGCTCTCCGAGAGCGAAAATTCTCCGAGTTTCACTTAAATGGTGCCATTTTACCAATGCAATCTCGAGCAGGTCACATCATTTCCTTGAGCCTCAGTTTCCTCATTTATAAAATCACAATGATAACATTTGTCCTGCTTACCTGGTAGAGTCCCCGATGCCCATCCAGCTCTTGTCACCTGGTCAAACCCTACCTTACCCTTCTGAATGTCTCTAAGACCTCACTTCCTTGGAAGAGACACCCCAGGTTTCCTGAGCCCCCACTGAGGTGCCCCCCAGGGCTTGTCATGTGTGCACCTTTTCAGAGAACTCCCGGTACTTACAACTGTGTGCTTAACTCTAAATTCCCTTCAGGACCGTGAAGTCTCCCAGCGGAAAAAGCACATCTGTCCCCTCTCCGGACTTGACCACTGCCTCTCCCAGTACCCAGTGCCCAGCAAGTGACAAATATTTACCAAAGGAGTGAATAAGCTTTAAAACTGAGAAAAGTACAAAAATACAAACATAGGGGAACATGATTTTTAATCTGTAAACACACATTTGAGTGTAATGGATTTTGTGTGTGTATGTGTGAAACTTTTTACAGTAAGAAAGATTATCATTAGATCTTAACAAAAGAAAAAAATGAAACAACAGGTTCTGGTGGTTTAACTCCCAAGTCAAGCCAGACTATTAAAGCCAGAGAGCTCAATGGTGGCATTTAAGGAACTCCTCTAATTTTAAGAGTGAAGGACCCTCAAACGAGGCCACACTTGAACGTGGGGTAGCAACAAACTCACACTTGTAGGTACAGAAAACATTTTGATGGTTGCCAGATGGGAAGGGTTTGGGGACATAGGTGAAAAATCAGAAGGGAATAAGAAGTAGAAACTGGAAAAAAAGAGCACAAATTGGTAGTTACAAAATAGTGATGGGGATGTAAAGTATAGCATAGAGAATATAATCAATATTGTAATAACTAGGTATGGCATCCAATCAGTACTAGATTTATTGGGGTGATCACTTCATAAGTTATAGAAATGTCAAGTCAGCACACTGTACACCTGCAACTAATATAATCTGTTAGTCAACGATAATGGGAAAAAATAAAAAGTTATTTTTAAAAAAGAAAGAAAGAAAAGGGAGGAAGGAAGGAAGGCAGGGAGGCAGGCAGGCAACAAAAAGGAGAGCATGAGACCTATGACAACAAGGAAGACTCTGAAGGGGCAGTAGATGGAAGAATAATGCACGACTAGGTACAGATGCTCACAGGGTTCGGAGTCCCGCAGTCACCAATTAACATACCAGCTTTTCCACCCATCAATCTTACGTATCTTTGGATAACTTATTTTACCTCTCAAAGACTCGGTGTTCTTATAAGGAAAATGGGAATATTACCTACCTTATAAAGTTATCATTAAGAATAATTTGGATAATGAATGCAAATGTTGGCACCGACTAGGGAAGTAGCCTTTGATATTTCCTGTTCACTGAGTCTATTCCGTAAGAATAAACTGTTGGAGTTCGTTAAATGACTCTTCCATCTATAGAGATGTCATACGAATTGTTTCTCCTTAGTTCTATTAATATGGTGGATAATATTCATAGATTTCTTAATATTGAACTACTCTTGCATTCTTGGAATAAAACCTACTCAGTGCTAGTATGTCTTTTTAATATGCTAATGTTAATATTTTTGCATTGATATTCATAGGTGATATTGATTTGTGCTTTCAATTTTTGGTGCAATGTTTGCAAGGTTTTGGAGCCAGCAGTAGGTACATCTTAGCAAATAAATTTGGGAAAAGTTCCTTATGTTTTTATTCTTCGCAATGATTTAAATAGCATTGACATAATCTAATTTCAAAGATCTGGCAGAACTCAAATGTGAAACTACCTGCTCTGGTGACATTGGATGAGAAAGTTGGTACCCACTTTAAATTTTCTAAGACAAATGGTCTGTCTGGACTTTCTGAATTTTAGTAAGTTGTAGTTTTCTTTTAAAAATATCAATTTCATCTGATTTTCAAATTAATTCCAGAGAATCACAAAGTAGTCCTTTCTCCTTTTCCTTTAATAGCTATTTCCCCCTTGTTATTTCTCATTTTATGTATCTACATTTCCTCCCATCGATTTCTTGATTAGGCTTGCTAGTGCCTTGTTATTGAAATACATATTAGTTTAAGATTTTTTCTTTCATTAACCCCTACTTAAATCTTTATTAATTTATTCCTTCTTTCTTTTAGTTTATTTGGTTCTAGGTTTTCTAGCTTTATTGACTTGAATATTTTATTCCTTTATTTTTATCTTTTAAATTTTCTTGATATTGGTATCTCATGCTATGATTTTTTTCTCTGACAAATGCCTTAATTTTATCCCACAGATTTTGCATGCTATATTTTAATTATTATTTTCAAAGAATTGTATAATATTGTTTTACTTTTGCCAAAGTTCATTTGTTAACCACATCTAAAAATTTCTTGGTATAGAAAACTTTTTAAAACATTTTATATAGTTTCTACTTCTCTTAAATATCATTATAAATTTTTATTATTTCTATTATTTGGAACTTACTGAGGATCATATCTGAGTGTATGTTTCCTAAAATACAAACAAGTATATGGATATTTTGTGCACTCTTGAAAATAATCTGTATTCTGAATTATTAAAATTCAGATACCTATTTTATTGATTTCTGTGTTGTGTAGGTCTTCTAAATTTTATCAAATTTGTCCACTTTGTGTGACTTGGATTGAGTTAGGTATGTTAGATACTGCTAATGAGTGTCTATTCTTTCTTGTATTTCCTATAGTTTCTTTCATGTCCTTCCTATGTTTTTGGATGCATAAATATTAATAAAAACTCTTTCTTTTTTGTGTTTTATAGTATTTAACATTATAAATACCTTTCTTTGTTTCCTTAAATAAATTTAGAGTGACCAAGATCCCAGTTTGCACAGCAATTTCCCAGGATGTGTGATTTTCAGTGCTAAAATGAGGAAAGTCCCAGACAAACTGAACAAATTGGTTATTCTTTCTGAAGTCTACCTTCTCTGATATAAACATTGTGAACTTGATTTATTTGTTTTCTTTATTTTTTGGTAATAGCTTTATTGAGATAAAATTCACACACCAAAAAAAAACTTAGTCATTTATAAAGTGTAGACATCAATGGTTTTTAGCATATTTGCAGAATTGTGCAATCATCAATGCAATGAATTATCCACACAATGGAATATTACTTCACAATCAAAATAACCAAAGATGATATATGTTAAGATGAATATTTATTGTTAGACTTAATTGGGGTAACATTGGTTAACAAGAACTACATAGCTTCCTGGTGTACAATTCTACAGTGCATCACATTGATGAATCTTGAAAGCGTGACATTAAGTGAAAGGAGAATCCCAAAAGAACACCTACTGTCTGATTCCTCTGACATGAAATGATAGCATGGGCAAAGCTGTAAAGACCCAGAAGCAGGTTAGTAGTTGCCTAAGTCTAGCGGGGTTGAAGGAAACAGGAGTTGGCTGCTAATGGGCATGGCTTTCTTTGGGGAGTAATAAAAGTGTCCTTTGATTTATTTTCATTTGCCTGCTATACATTCTCCCATCCTTTTGTTTTATTTTACCCTGTCTCTATATCATACTTTCAGGGTCTATATCTCTTACTCACAGCAGAGAGAAAAATCTGTTTTGTCGGTAATCTTACTTTTTCAAACAAGTGAATTAAGCCCATGGCATGCATTGATATGATTGTTACATTTTCCCTCTGCTCTATCATATTGCTTAATATTATAATTGTAAGTATTCCATCTTTTGTACAAATGGTCTTTCATAATTTCGTCTATTTTATCTGCGTATACATTTTTAAGTTTTTTTAGGGGGGGGATGCAGTACTTAGGAAAGTTTGTAAGTTCACATTGCCTCATTTGTGTTAATACTTTTATATAAGACATCTGGTAGCTTCCTTTCGCAACTACTCTCGGTTTACTACTATGAATAACATTGAAATCTGCCGGCAATCTCTTCTTCACCACACTGTATCCTACAAATTGATGTAAAACAACATTCACTTATTCCCAGGTAATAACTATAAAACGAGCTCAATCTACTTTTCCTACGCTCTCCCCCTTTTTAAAAGTAGATGCCCCCTTCCGAGAATTTCAGGGCCTCTTGTTGTTACAGCCTGTGCTTTCCCCCTTATGCCCAGGGTCCTCGTCCCACAGGTCGCTATGTATTTCACGCTCACTATCGGGCCTCACGTCACTGTCTCTCCAGTCATTTTAATTCTCTGGTAGTTTCCTCAGGAAAGGCTCCCGGGAACAGTATTTCCTGAACTTTGTCTGCCGTCTTTATACTTGAAAGTAAGTTTGGCTGGATGGATAATAGATGGCTCATATTTTCTTTCAATGAGACTCTTAAATGTGTCACTCCATTCTCTGATATGAAGTCTTGCTTGTCAAGAAGTCTCACAACCACCAGAGTTTCTTTCCCGCGTTAAGTGACTTAGGCCTTTTGCCTGCGAGCCCAGCGTGTTTTCTAGAACGTTTCGTTACTGGTCATTCTGGATCATCTCTCTCGAGTAAACGGTGTTCCTTTTCAGCGGGTCATTTCAAATCTTTTCTTTCGCCCTAGGAAAGTTGTTTTTAATAATAAAAAATTAAAAAGTCCTTTTTATTATTTCTTTGGTTTTCTTCTTTGTGAATTCTTGTATGTTGTTCTTTACCTATCTTCTATTTCTGTCACTTTCTCTCAAATTTTTTTTCTTTTGTCATTTGTTTTGATGTTTCAAATTTTACCCCTTTTCACCTTTACCTTTGAAGGCATTTTCTGCTGTTTCTGCTGTTTTCATTCGCTCTCATGCTCTTCCCAGTTCAATCTCTTTTTCTGAAATAAGTTTGTTCTTTTATTTCTTATTCTTTCTTGAGCTCTATAACTTCATTACTAAATTTTTCTTCTAGAGAGTCATGTTTTTCCCCATCATTATCTTAACTTCTTTTAGAACAATTTGAAAGTTGAGGCTCCAGTTTTCACCTGTCTGGTAGGTATGTTCTTAAGGTGTGTTTTCATTGCCAATGGAGGTATTACTGTGCCCTTACGCTCTGTTTTCTGTAGTAACAAATCTGTATCGGGCTCAGACTGGGTCATTTCTGTTACCAATTCCTTAGTGAAATTTGTTTTCCTGAACTTCTGGGTGGAAGAAGTGGGTCAGGGCCGATGTCCTAGCTTCAGGGTTCTGGAGCACTTGTTCGTTGCTTCGCGGTGTGACCTGTACTTCCTGAGATCTCCTTGCTTCTCTCCCACTTTCATCTGGTCGACTCTTTCTTTTGTCCTATCGCCTCTGTCCGGCTTAATCTGGATTCTCTTTTCAGCAGTTTTTCTTGCACGTGGGACTCTGTCCTAGAATGGAGCTCAGGCTACTCCAGTCCTTTCAGGCCTTCTGGAGACTTCTGCACTACTGCCTATGGGAATGTGCAAAACCCAGCAAAGCTGCTGCCCCCAGCTCCTTCTCCCTGCTTTCTCCTGAGCACGTGGTGGAGACGGGGCCCTTGTCCTGCTTTCAGCGTCATCAGAGAATCTGTTGCCCCCTTTTGTTCCCTCCTCTTCATTTTCTGATACGACGTGGCTCTCAAAGTGATGGTTCGCTCATACTTTGAGGTTTGGAGAAAGCTTGATAAAAAAAGCTCAGTTTTTTGTTTTGTTTTGTTTTGTTCTGTTTTAAATAGACATTGTTTATGGGTTTTGATTTTGATATCCTAGCTATTTTTATGGGGGATTTAGGGAGATGTAAAAACCCTATCATCAATGTCATCCTCCCAGAATTTGTTGTATTGCCTTTTGGAGTGATCTTTAAAAGACTCATTTACATGACATCCAACATATGCAACTGCCACATTCCCATGAATAATCACCAAATCCATGTTAAAGGTCTCTGCCTCATTCGTTACTGACTCTGTCACATGACCTCTATAAACCTCTATAAACATGCACAATTAATGCCATTTGAGTTTATTTTAGACAAATGTGTCTTACTCAAACACTAATTCATTATTCAAAGTAAAGTAGCAGGAGACTCTGTGTAAAGACAAAGAGATAGGAAGACCTCCTCTTTGGGGAAGTATCATTTGGAGAGAACAGTCTCACCAGGGTGCAGTACGGTCACCAGACAAGAGACTGGGAGGTCAGACCCAAGCTTCGCGACACAGAGGGACACAAAAAGGTGTCAACCTACATGAGGCTCAAATGAGTTGTGCTGACAACTGTCAGTTCTGCAGCTTTTCAGAAGTGAAAGCTTGGTGAGCACCTGATACCTACAGCATTCTCCACGCAGGGGGCAGGGTTTCAGTAGAGTCTGAGAAAAGAACTCTACTTGGATGGACAGGGCGTTACAACTGCGCACATATGCTAAGGACAGAAGGGGCTCTGTGACCATCAGAGGGACTCTCAAAGCACAGGTCTCCTGCTCCACCCCCTGCCTGGTGCTGAGACAGGGCGGCACATCTGCTCCGGAGCTCCGGAAGCAAAAGCAGCAGGCCCCACCTGTTCTGTTTACCAACCTACACATTCTGTTAAACAAAACACTACACCACAGCAGAGATTTGGTTTCTGTGAGCTGTCGGCAGAGGTCTCTTTGCTGCCTTCCATGATGTTTCTCTAGGTACTATTCCTGTGAGTGCTGTGTGTGACCTCACGCTCCCAGAGTCCACCCAGATAAGCTGTCAAAGGCTAAAGCTCTGCTCACCTAGTCATACGAGCGTGTACCTAAAATCCAACACCACCCGGCGTCCCCATTCTCTGCAGTACACACACGCACACGCGCGCACACACACGCACGCGCGCACACACACACACGCGCGCACACACACATGCGCGCACACACACACTTCACTGGTTACGGGGAGACAGAGAGATGTTCCACTTCCTACAGCACAGCAAAGTTTCCCGAAGTCCCTTTAATCACCTCCCGGTCCCCAGTTATTTTCCCAGTAGTGGTTGGCACATCAGCACCGCCACCATTCTAGTCAGCCTCTTGTGCCCTTTCTGGTCACCTTCCCCTCCCCTGGGTGTGTCTTCCCTCCGGGCTGCGCCTTCCTTTCCTTTGGAGGCTGTACTTAGCCCTCCCTTAGTCTTGCGTCTCTGTTTGGCTTTCGCACCCAACATTTCTACTCAGTAAATTGAAGGCTGTCATTTGGAATCTGGTCTTCTCGTAAAAGGAAGAGAAGGCTCTAAATATCACTAAAAGCTGGCCTCATCCTGGGGAGTTCACGGTTTCCTCTGTGGCTCAGTTTTCGGGTCCTCATGGAGCTTAGCATTTGCCTCAAGAGACTTCAGGGCCTTCCGCATTAGCCAGTCAGAACGAGTGACAAAAATCCACTCTCCAGCTGCTGCCAACACGGCTGGCTCTTCGCTGCACTGACGACAGAGAGTCAAGGCTCCTGTCAATTGCTGTCTTTGCAACCTAGATACTGGAACCAGATGGGTATGGGGATGTGGGGTGCCAGGAGACATGACAAATCAAGAATGTTACAGTACTAGAACC